>PISW01009059.1:0-65553 GCA_004023785.1 Mungos mungo
AACCTCCTGCAAGGACAGATAAATCAGATCAGTTGTCCTTGGAGTGGAGAGATCTGGAGGGATCTATCAGGGATAATGTGTTCACGGGGATGGAAAATGAAAGTCCAAGAAGCCTTGAGTGGGCTATGGGGGAGGAATGAGAGCATCTGTGGGGAATAATTTACAGACTGTAATGTTTTGAAAAATTATGGCTAATTCTGGCTTATTAATCCTTTCTAAACTAATCTATATGTGTAGGATTTAAGGATTAAAATCTTCAGCCTTCCCTGAAAGGTAGCAAGTGGTTTTCAGACTTCCGTGTGATTTTAGAGCTAGGAAGGTGCCTGATAAGTTATCTTATCCATACCCTTGTCCTCAGGAAGGACCAGCCCTCATACCTGACTCAATTCCAGCGTTTTTAGAAAAAAGAAAAAAAAATCCCCTCAAAAAGACCTTCAATTAAAAAATTGCTTGGCTGTCTCTGTAATAATAAATATATAATAATTATTGAGTATAAAATAAATAATATTGCACATTTTCTTTTAAAAAATGTTTTAATTTTTTAATGTTTTAATTTTCTATTTTACATCCAAGTTAGTTAGCATATAGTGCAACAACGATTTCAGGAGTAGAATCCAGCGATTCATCCCCTATGTATAACACCCAGTGCTCATCCCAGCAAGTGTCTTCCTTAATGCCCCTTACCCATTATGCCCATCCCCCCACCCACAACCCCTCCAGCAACCTTCAGTCTGTTCTCTGTATTTAAGAGTTTTATTGAGGGGCGCCTGGGTGGCTCAGTCGGTTAGGGATCTGACTTCATCTCAAGTCATGATCTCACGGTTCATGAGTTTGAGCCCTGCATTGGGCTTTGTGCTGACAGCTCAGAGCCTGGAGCCTGCTTCGGATTCTGTCTCCCTCTCTACCCCTTCCCTGCTCACACTCTGTCTCTCTCTCTCTCTCCAAAATAAATAAACATAAAAAAAATTTTATTGAGTATTTTCTATGTTCCAGGCACTGTTCTATGTACTTGACAGACCATATCTCCTAGAATCCGCACAATCACCCCACACAAAATGTGATGTTATTACCCAGTTATGTAGATGAGGAAACTGAAACCTAGAGAGGTCATGTGTTCTTTAGTTCGTAGGCAGTGAGTGGGGAGTGAACCTCAGGCAGTCTGACTCCAGATCCCACTGTCTGGACCGGGTCTAGGAGCGATTCCTCATTGTCTCATTTCATCTCGTCTGGTCTTAGCTTTTATTAATTTGCTTCAGCTACTGTAACCAAGTCCAACAGACTGGGTGGCTTAAACTATGGAAATTTACTTTCTCACAGCTCTGGAAGCTAGAAGGCTGAGATCAAGGTATTGGTGGGGTTGGATTTTTCTGAGGCCTGTCTCCCTGGCTTGTAGAGGGACATCTTCTCCCTCTGTCTTCACATGGTCTTCTCTCTGTGTATGTCTGTGTTCTAGTCTCTTTTCATAAAGATATCGGTCAGATTAGGGTCCACCCTAATTACCTCATGTAACCTTAATGACCTCTTTAAAGACCCTACCTCCAAAATACAGTTATACTCTGAGATACTATGGGTTATGACTTCAATATGTGAATTTTGGGAGGGGATGCAATTCAGCCCATAACACAGGATGATGGACAATGTGGGTCCCACTGAAGCCCACAATGATGAAATTGTTTCTTGTTCTTCTCTTCTGTGTGGGGCAATAGTTTCTATCTCTGCTGTTTGCTTTCTTTTTCCAACTGGTTAATTATCCACACTGTTCTTTTCTCCATTGGGTGCACCCAGTTTCACGTCCTGCTTTGTAATACTTGGATTCAAATAGAAGCATGCTGTGTCATTTACATTTAATTTTCTTCTTCTTTCCTACTGATTCAGAGATAATGACCATTCTGAGTTGGAGGGGAAAATTTAGGGTGGAGACACAGGAGAGAGAAGAGTATAAAAGAATGTGGGCATTTGGAAAAGTATCCTTTTCTATCTTTACTTTTCAGGTGCTCCCTTAGCTGGGTCCTTCCTGCCCAATATCACATATTGCATTACCAAGCCAAAGGGTTTGTCCCATATGTGGCAAACTGTTCAAAACCTCTAGAAACCACGAATCATAGGAGCATAAGATGCTGAGAGTGAGGGAAGCTAAGAGCATTGCTTGGGGGCCTCCCCACTGGCTAATGGCTGAACTGAGACAGAAAATTATGCTCCCATTTACCACTAAATGAGTTTCCCTCTTCTTGTCCATCACCTGAGCTTTAGTGTATTATTCTGTTGATTAAATGAAAATATGTGTTTTTTTTTCTCCTTTAGGTCCTCAAAGTCTGAAGAAGAGTCTGGCAGTTACTTCCCAATAGGTTTTGTTTGTCTTGTTAGACTCATTGGAGGAAATGAGACATTAGCATGTGAAATGTGTTGAAGTATTTTATCTGATAATCCAATTTGGGCAGTTTCCCAAATATAGATATGGATAGATAGATAGATAGATAGATAGGACCATGTCTGAGGCTAATACTATCTTCAGAAATTATTTTGCCTCAAACTGATATAATATAACCATTTTATTACTTAAAAAATTTTTTTTAAATTTATTTTTGAGAGACAGACAGAGACAGCACAAGCAGGGGAAGGTCAGAGAGAAAGGGAGACAGAATCTGAAGACAGGCTCCAGGCTCTGAGCTGTCAGCACAGAGACTGATGTGGAGCTCGAGCCCACAAACAGCGAGATCATGATCTGAGCCATAGCCGGATGCTTAACCGACTGAGCCACCCAGGCGCCTCTTACTTTTTTTTTTTTTTGAGGGAGAAAGCCTGTGAGAGTGTGAATAGGGGAGGAGCAGAGGAAGAGGGAGAGAGAATCTTAAGTGGGCTCCACACCCAGCATGAAGCCCTGCTTGGGGCTTGTGATATCATGACCTGATCCCAAATCCAGTCAGATGCTTAACAGACTGAGCTACCCAGGAGCCCCTATATGATAGCGATTTTAGAGGGGCCTCCTGGAAAGGGCTGTGGAAAGGAGAGAAAACACCAGTGGTGGAGCCCTGACCCCATTCCTGTGGTTAATGCTGGCCTGGGTCCTTAAAGTTTATTCTGTTAGAGTTTTTTATTAATTCGTAAATATGGCTTTTCTCACCCGTGCTGGAATGGTTGTCTTTCCTGTATATGACCTTGTCTGCTCCTAGACTCCAGTTAGTCTGAGATTTTTCCAGGGTAACCTATATATTGAAGTCAGATTTTTCAATACTCTCCTTCCAAGGTAAAGCCGGAGCCTCAGGAAGGTTTGACTCTGTTACAGTGTACTTGACTTGAAACTGTAACTAAACAGTGATGGTGCTGGAATGCAAAGCAGGCCAGTGAGCGAGTGAGTGAGCGAGTGAGCATGCGACTGACTGAGCGTGCAGGACCGAGCAAGCCGCATCTGTTGAATGGTGAACCCCAAGAGTTCAATTACCCCAGTTCCCTCCACAGAAGGTAACCATGGAAACCTTACAATCCAAAGCATCACCAGTCTCTAAGCATCACACACACACACACACACACACACACTGACGCCCTGGGAGGGCATTGTATATATATGCATGATTGTGTCTGCATGTGCTCATGTTTTACTTATCCTGTATGTGGGGTGTGTTTGTGTGATGCCTTGGCAGTTTGTGTGTGTGTGTGTGTATCAAATGGGATTAGCATGGGCGTTTGCTGCCACATGGTTTCCGGTTCTGCTCTCAGGGGTGGTGAGAGAGCGTAGGTTTGTCCTAATGTTTGGGTGGTGCACTCGGAGCTGGTTAGAAGACATGCATTTTCAATTCAGTGGACGGTGATGTAGTGGCATGATTTAGGCATACAGGAAGGGTTTTAACTTATTTTTCCCATATCAGACTTCTATTGCACAGAAGTGTACTGGAGGTGGATTTTCCACCAGCTGGGAGGTATTATTCCCCTGGGATGGGAAAACTCAGCTTAGATCCATATTGAGCTGCTCAAACAATCTAGTGTGGATGCAAAATCAGGTTTGGGAAACAGTGCCTTTTTTTTTTCCAGGATATGTGCTGGCCTTTTATTTATTCTCTTCTAGCTTATTGCTATAAACCTTTGCCTTTTTCTGAAGCTTGGGCTAGCCTGATTATGGCAAGAGGAGTATGAGAATGTGGCACTTGGGGAGCGGGTGGTGAGGACAACTCACGGAAGTCTGCTAATGAAATGTGTCATTCAGTATGTGCATGATATCAAAAAGATTGTGTGTCACTTGGCAGATCTTTGAGGGTAAGGCAGCTCCATCTGGATTAGGGATTATTTGGGGGGGAAAAGCTATATGAAGGCTGGGGCTTCAGATGGGCATGCCTGGGTTTCTGAGCTATGACTGAGGATTGCACACTGTGTGAAGCCCGACCCCATGCTTGGGGCTGTCCCAACGTAATGGAGCTCTGGGCACACAAGTGTGAGAGCTGGTGTGTCTGTGTGCTCATCAGCTCTGTCCCTTCTTTATCTAGCATATAAACAAAAGAGAATTCTCTAGGGCGAGTTGAGAAGAAGCCCTGGTCTTCTAAATTCTTGCCTTTCATTCACATTTACAGCTAAGGTTTCCCAAATGGAGAGGTCTTATTTGTCTATTAAGAAATGCCTATCAAAAGAATATTTTCTTTTCTCCTTTGAAAATAGCCACTTCCTGGATGACAGAAATCCACACTGGCATCTCCCAGCAGGGGCCTGAAACGCTGCCCATGTCCTCCCTGACTCAGCCCATGGCCCATGTGCTGCTGGCAGCACCATCTAGCCTCCGTCTGCTTTCCTCATGGCCCTGCTCCCAGAAGGAAGGACTCAGGCTAACAGGCAACAAGATATTTGGTGTCAGGCAGTTGTCTGAAGCTCTGACACCTTGGACAGAACTTCTATTACTGCGTGGGAAGAATTCCTTGTTGAGTTTGTCCAAACGGTGGCATAGCGCCCTCAAACATGAGCTGAAGGGAACCACGTACTTGACGCTGTTCACTCTCCCCTACTCCTGCTGGAGCCCAGTTCAGTCCCTCCAGGAGCTCTCTCCAAAAAGGATCATCCCCACCAAAGTGACTGAAAGACCCCATTGCTGTTGGCTCACCACCTCATGAAAACAGTTTGGGAAGGAGGTCTCCTTCTCTCCATCCGTGGTAGTACCGGGGAGGCTGTGGCTTGAAGCCCCCCCTCTGGCTTCCTCACCCTGTGTACGTTGAGTTTCTCACAAGCAGTGATTCAGAAGCCTGTGGTTTGAGGTTATTCTATCCTGTCAGCCAACCACTACTTGTTCCCACAGCAGTGAAGGAGCCACTATGCTGGCCCTTGGCAAGCTCACCTGTGGAGAGGTATCAGCCTCCCAGCTGTGAGATAAGGGACAACAGGGGCTAACCCAGAGCACGGATAAGGGGTGCGGGGAGGCTTCTTAGAGAAACTGATGTCTGATCTGCAACCTGAAGGATGAGGGAAAGCTAGGTAAAGCGGGGTGATGGCACCCCTTCAAGCAAGAGTGAATGAAATATTTATTTATATAAAAATTTTTTTAATGTTTTTTATTTATTTTCTGAGAGAGAGAGAGACAGGGTGAGCAGGGGATAGTCAGAGAGAGAGGGAGACACAGAATCCAAAGTAGGCTCCAGGTTCTGAGCTGTCAGCACAGAGCCCGACGCGGGGCTTGAATCCACAAACCATGAGATCATGACCTGAGCGGAAGCCAGACTTTTAATCGACTGAGCCACCCAGGCATCCCAGGAATGAAATATTTATTAAAAAAATTACTGCTTCACAGGTGAAACCTCATGGCAAATGGTATTCATGAAAGAGAATAAATGGAGAGAGAGAGAGGGAGAGAGAGAAAAAGGCATAGGAAACAAAGAGGCAAAGAGATGAGAAACAGAGACAGCTGGGCAGAGATGAAAGGCTGAAAGGTGGACAGATGCCAGAGATGGAGGGACAACCATAGACTCATGGATTGTTAGAGCTGGAAGGAACCATAGTGAACACATAAGAAATAGTTTTACAGATAAGGAAACTGAGGCAAAGAAAGACATTTGCCAGAGTCACAAAGGTATTTCATCTGAATGCTGAGTCAGGAACCTAGATCTTGGCTTCCAGGAGGTTGGAGAGAAGAGCTAGTGAAGGATACGATGGGGAGAGAGAGAAGTCAGAGATGGAGGTAAGGGAGCTTGGGAGAGACACAGAGAAACGATATCCACTGATATCACATAGTCAGGTTCTCTGGAGTGAATGCAGGGAAAGTTCAGATGAAATCTGAGCTGGGTTTCTTTCTTTTTCCTTTCTTTTTTCCCTTCCTATTTCTCTCCCTCTTTTTTTCTGTCCAACCATATCCTGCTTACAACTAGATATCAGAGAACTGGTTGCCATGGCTACTAAATGGCATTCAAGCAGGCTGAATTATTAAACCAGGGTCTTTTCTTTGAAGCCAAGGCCCCAGTGTGAAATACCGTTAGGGGGCGCAGTATGGGGCATAGGTTTGCATCCTGGCTGTCCTCGGTGCTTCCTTGCTGGTCTGGCTCAGAGAGAGGAAGATACGTCTTGAGCACTGAACCTTCTCCCCTTGCTGGGGATTATAGAGGCTTGGGAGTGGGGAGGAGGTGTGTCGGCTGGGGTGAGCAGTCCGAGGGAGGCTGGCCCTGTGTGCAGAACTGAATCCCTGCATCCAACACGATTTCCCCTACCTGCTCTGCCTAGAGCAAAAGGCGCTGGACAACAGCCACAACTCATTCAAATGGGATAAGAACTAGCGCCAATATTTTTGTTATGTCTGAAATGACACCATATTGTTCTAATTAGTTGTTAGTGGTAGCCAGAGAGGCAAGAAATAAAATGGCAGGTGTGTCCAAGGGGTCATACTTGGGCATCTGGGCTTGTGACGTCTCCTTGGATAGGTTAAGGAAATCTGTCATGGAACCATCAGTGGGTGGGCAAGGCCTTGCCCCAATAGTATGAGTGGTTACAAGGAGAATCTTGTTTTTGGGCACAATTGTTGTTTGTTTTGATGATGGGGGGTGGTGAGTAAGGATGCTCTTCTCTTAAGGAGCTTCCAAGCCAGGAAAACCACCAGCCTTCTGGTATCCTAGCTCTTTAAACTTTTTCATTGTAAAAAGAAAACCAAACATTGTAGTGTCAATGCTCCTGCTTATGAAGTGGCTGGTAATGGCCCCTGTGCATGCACATGCGGGGGGTGGGGCGGGGGCATGAAGGACGCGTTTTGGAGTTAATGGAGTCATTCTCCTTTCTTCTAACAGATTCAGTAGATTCTAAGGTTAATTTCCCGGAGTGGGAAAATCTCTCTCTTCCTCTTCTTCTTCACTTGGTGTTTCTTCTTCCCTGAGTGGAGGACTGCTGGTTCCCTGGGCCTAGGATTCTGACCTGCCTTAGTGCAGGGCCCAAGATCTCCTTCACAGGAGAGGATCCCACTGGGCTTGGATGCTTGAACTGAAAAAGAAAAAGAAATTCTTAACAGGGGAAACTAGACGCGTAAGACTTTCTCAAAATCAATCAGCCTCGGAACAACTGATGTGCAGCCCTGCTTTTTCCCACCCCAGTGCCCTGTGTGAGCAGTTTTTAATGCCAAAGCTCAAGTCCTGGCTTTCTGAAAGTCTAGTCCATAGAGACCAGACTCATTTCTTTTCAGCGTTGGTGATAATTTTCAGGACTTAGCTGACCTTGGAGGCAAAGTCCTGGGTCCTCAGGGAGTGATTCTCCCACACAGACCTTCAGAGGGAAAGGGGGTAGTGAGAAAAAGCCAAGAAGGCTGCACAGTCCTTGGTCCTTCCTCCCTTCCCTTCCTTGCCCTAAACTAAAAGGAGAGGACAGGAGTCATCAGCTTTGTGGCTATTTAGTTCCCTTCAGTGAATGTTTTCTAAGATGTGCTAGGCATGCAGGGTGGGTGGGTGGGGTGTACCGGGTGCAAAGTTGACTAAGTTGAATCCCTGCTCTTGGCCACGGATGCTCCTACCTAAGTAGGAATGGCCAACTGTCCTCATTCAACTATGAAAACACCCAAACCAAGCTTTCAGAGGACTTGCCCCATCTGTGCCAAGGCCAGGCCTAAGGAACAGGAGTAGGGAGGGAGAGAACCCTCCCTTTCCCCTCCTCCTTCCATACTTCTTCAATCCTACTGCCTCATTTCTCCCTGGGGCCCTTCTGTGCTCTGATGCTGAGCTGTTGGTGGAGGGTGGGCCTCTGCTTAGAGCTAGTCAGCAAAGCCTGCCCTGGGGACCTACTTGGACCGAAGAGATGAGCTGGTGGAGCCCAGCGTCTTCACCAGCAATGTCTCTGGAAGGTTTTTCTGTTAATTCTTGAGGAAACAACGCAGACAGCGGGAGAAATAGGGGAAGAAGGAGCCCTCTGAGAGATTCAGATCTAGAAAATCTTCAAAATGAGTTTGACTCGGCTTTTCGGGCTGTTTATTTTCCGTGTTGCTCAACTCCCCCAGGGAACAGGGTCTTCCTTAGAGCCGTCACCTGACCCCTGGCAGGACTCGCAGAGGACATCCAGGCCCCTGCAGAGGCAGCAGAGAGACCCCCCACCCACCCCGCGGATGGGGGCCCCTGTTCTTGGGCAGTATGTGGCTCAGGGACTGGTCCCTCCACACTTTCCCCTCACTCTTACTCCTTAAAGCCCCAATTCGCTTCTGTTCCTTTTCGGATATAATCATGCTCTCGCATCACTGTTCCCCCAAGCCTGGCAACTGAACCTCCTGCCCACAAACCTGGGCAGTGTTCTGGAGTGGAATCGCCTGGGGACGGGGGAGGAGTTCGAGGTCACTGAACTTTTCCGCAGGAACCCTGACCTGAATCTCTCGCCCCCAGGTCGTTTACTACCCCGAGGGTCGCACGCTAACTGGGTCCCAGCCGCCCCCTGCCCCGCCCCCTCGGCCCCGCCGGCCCCGCCAGCCCCGCCCCGCCCGCAGCCCCCGGAGTGCGCGCGCCCGCCGGCGTGGCGTCCCCGCGCCTCCCGCCGCTCCCTCGCCGACCTGCGCGCGCTGCCCGTGCCGGACCGCTGCCTCTTCCCCGGGAGCCGGCTCCCGGCAGCCCTGCTCCTTTGTCATCCCCCGGGCTGGCCTCTCTGGGGGGCATGTGTGCGAGTTGTCTCGCTGTCAGAAATTTCTTTTCCACTGTGTGGGCAGGAGGCAGATTTTTTCCCCCCTTTTAACTGTCTCCCTTCGGTTTTATTGATTTTATTTTCCGTTCCCCCCCCCAACCCCTTTCCTCCTCCGGCCTTCCACCCCTCTTCTGTCTCTGGGTCGCTCCTTACGCCCCCTTCAATTTCACAGTCTTTCCTCCCGCCTCTCCCCACCCCTCCCCCCACCCGTTTGCTCTTTTAACATAATTCAAGGATGTCTCGGGAATTCTAGCACGCCCTCCCCATTCAGCCGAGCGCGAGACCCTGCGTGAATTCCAGGTAAGCCCGGGGTCCGGCCGCCGCCGAACAGTGGTCCGCGCCGGTGCCCGCTGCCACCGGCCGCGCTGCCCTCTCCTCCCCCGCGGCGGGCGCCGCGCCTCGCGCCGGGCGCTGCTACCTGTTGGGGGGAATGATGGACCGCGGGGATTCCTAGTTTGCCCAGACCTGCTCGGAATCTGGCTTTCCGCCGGCTTTGCCTCTCTACGCGCTACCCTTTGCTGGCAACTTCGGTGGCGATTTCCCGGGCGTGAGAAAGCCCGTGGCGTCCAGCATTTCGGGGTGTGAGTGCTGTGCCCCTGCCGAGCGACCGGTCGGCGTCTCGCTGGTGGTTGCGCGGCGGCCCAGCCGGCAGCCAGGGAGGCCCGCGCTCCACGGGAGCGCCGTCGGGCTCGAGCAGGTGCCGGCCGCAGGGTCTTAGCGAGCTGCCCCGGACCCTGCAGCGCGTTCGCGCGCCCCCCCCCCCCGCACTGGGCATTTTTGTGCGGGCGGCGTGGCGGGGGGTACCCCTGGATGGGAGCGCTTGCTAAGCAGGGACTGAGCTTCCAGCGAAGTTTCTGTGAAGGAAGCTGCGTGCACCCTTGGAGGCATCCCGGGAATGGTAGGCTGGGTGGCCCGAGCTGCGGGTCGGGCGGGGGATAGGGGGCAGTGGACCCACTCCTGGGAGAGGACTGAGAGTTGGGCTCAGAGGAGGGAGAGGAGTGCGGAGAAGAAGCCAGGCTACTTAGAGTGACTTGCTTTTTGATAGAATTTAGGTCTTCCAGTGTGCGAATGGCTGTGCGTTCTTTTCCTGGGATGGAACTCCCAGTTCTCTGTGCCTCTTTGTTTTGTGTCCTTGCCTGGGAGAGAATGATGGAAACACGACCCCCTCTGATCCCTCTGAGATCAAGGCATCCACCTCACCCTGGGGGCCAGAGTGGCAGTTTGGGCACTTGCCCAAGGAGGGGATCCTTCCTCACGCTGGGTCTGTGACTCTGGCGGCCCAGAGCACGCAATTCAGGCTGAATGGGTAGGGTGGTAACCAAAATCTGGGGGCTTGTAATGATTCGCCAGCTCTTCTCTTTGGAGGCCGTGGTGGTGGATTCTTACTCTTGGGAGCCCAGAGCTTCACATGTCATAGAGATATCATCGTTAGAAGAAAAGCTAGAGGAGCCAGGATGGCTTAGTTCAGAGAAGTGTTTTCCTCAAAGGATAGGATGTTTGTGATGCTTAAATAAGGGCATGACTTTATATTCACGGACATCAGAGCCAGAGAAAAGGGGCTCTCTTTACTGGAAAAATTTACTCTTCTGCAAATGTGTTGATCTTGTAGGATTGTGCAGTCATCTTGAGGGCTTAGAAGAAGGCAGTCTTTTCTTGTTTGATTTCATTGTAGCGTTTTCTTCACATGCTAAGGCTCTGGCCAGGTAAAAGGTCTTTTGTTGATTTTGTTTATTTTTTTAAATACCACTTTGTGGTAGTGGGTAATCATGTAATGTATTGTTTAAGCCAGGACACTTTTGAAAGTGGACAAAGACATTAATAATAGTTATGTAGGGACAGTAGAGACTGTCTAGACAGGGATGAATGATTGCCCTAAGACGGACTATATTATCAGAGGTAGGGACAGTTCATGACACAACATGTGTTACTTTCATGTCATTTGGATCTTGCATCTTCCTTCCTGGCATGGTTCTTCCTGACTCAGATCTCAAATGGACTTTATTTCAGTTCCCTCTAAGAGTCCAGCTCCAAATACAAATCTCTTTCCCTTGATGAACTTTTCTCCCCCCAGCCCCATCAGTCCCTTCCCAAATCCCATTCCTAGAATGGGACTTCATGCTCTGACTGCAGGGATTACAAGCAGGGGGTGATTTATGTGGAGCTGTTTCTATCCCTCTGTCTGCTTCTCTGTGGTATTTATGACCATGGGGATCCAAGGAGGCAATCCGTCTGCCAGGAATTCAAGTGTTGTGTTGATGGCGGTATGATATACAGTGACCCTAACAGTCACACAGTTGAGTTATTGGCTTACTGCTGTCATACCTCCTTAGCTATCCTGCAGCTGGGAGTGAGGTGTGTGTGTCTTGGTTTCAAACTGAGAAACTCATGTTCAGGAAATGTCCTATTACAGGGTACACCTGACTTTGACTTCTCTTGCTTGTGTGCAGAGAGCTGTGTGGATTTTTAGGGGATGTGTTTATCCGTCATACCTTCATTCCCCTGGGAGCCCATGGGTCTCTCAGGCAGCTAAGTCTCTGCAGGGCTTTAAAAATTTAGCTACTACTTATTCAGTGCTTATTATTTTTCAAGCAATTTCTAGACTTTATTATGATTAATCCTTATCCAACCCTGTTCAGAAGATATCTCTATTTTATATATAAGGAAACTAAAGTTCAGAAAAGTTAGTAACTTGCTCAAGTTCACCCAGATAGTAGGGGGCAAAGCTGGGATTCAAACCTAAAGCTGGCTGACTTCCTCCAAGCAGTGGTGCTTTTTTGTGAAGCTGATGTGGTCAGTGTTTGGCTCACAGAATTAATCCCACCTATTCAGGGGTTCTGGGGTGATGGGCAATTCTGGAGTAGGAGGATTGGGCAGTCCATTTGTCCATCCTCCGTGGTTCTTGACTCATGTTGCCCCTGTCCTTTTTGTCAGCATTGTCCTTTCTTGGTCTTCATGAAGTTGGTGTCTCTCCTTCCCTGTGTTGCCTCTTAGACCATCACTGGAGGGGTCTCTTTCCAGGATCCTACTACAGTGAACTCATGACTTCCTGGGTGGCAGGATTGTTTCTTGGAAAGGTAGAACATACGTCACCATCTGGTTTTTAGGGTCTGTCTACACAGACCCTAAAGCCTATGTCTCTTGGTTATTAAAGCCTGTGTCTCTCAGGGTCACAGTTGAATGAGTCCAGTTTTTTTCAGAGATTGATCATGACCTGGCTTGGAGAGATCATCACTACTCAGAAGTAATTCTACAGATAAGCTAAGGGATATTTGTCCAGAAGTAATTTTATAGCTCTGCAAGGGAAGCTGACCATACCCAGCTGGCAGCATCTTGGCTAGGTCCCTCAGATTCTTTCTCTATAGGTGAAAATATATCATTAAATAGACAGTCCCAGACATTGTTTACACCTATTCATCCTTCTTATTTACCTTGTAGCACCATAGTCAGCCAGACCAAGAACAGCATGCTTAGGGAGAAGGAGGGCATTATGGGGGAGGGGCGGGTGGATAAAAAGCACTGCCCTTGAAGACTTGATTTCTAGCCCTGGCTCAGCCCCATTAAGTAGCCCTGTGACCTTGGGCAAATCATTCACCTCCCTGGGCCTCTTTTACCTTGTCTGAAAATGGAGGTTGGGCAGATGCTCCTCAGGTGTGTCCTTGCTCTGTCGTCTAAGGTCTTAGAGTTCAGGATGGCTTTGCGCTCTGTGCTTCCTCTGCAAATCCTAGGCAGAGCCCTCCTCCCTTCTTCTCTGTTGGCCAGGCTGGGTGTGGGTGGGTGGGGTTGATGGACAGGTGTTAGATGGATGGGCTATGAAAGGGGAGGAACAGTGACCGCCTTGGCCTTCTGTGGGCAGGCCTTAGCCCAGTGTCTGGAGAAATGAGGTGGTTTATCTGGCCAGGGGAGACTCTTTGCTCCTACCTTGTGTTACCTTGGCATCACCAATAAGTTATATTACCGTACATCCCCAATAAGTGACAGGGAATTGAGAAGATCAGGATATACAACACTTTGCTAACCAACATCTACAGTATGCCTTGAATGATGAGCTAAGCACTGGAGGAGGGGAGGGTCAGGAGGAGAGGGTCTACAAAGAAAAGGTGAGGGGGCACAGTCTTTGTTCTCATGGCACTTAGAGTGTGATGGGGAGCCTGCATCTAGGCCATTGGATGAAGTATATACATGTGACAAATTAGAAAGCCATCTGGAACCAAAAGGCTCATTTAAAACTATTTGTTACAATAGGGAGTTGTCTATGTGCACATCAGGTATCTTCCTGGCAGAAGCAAAGGTATGTGGTACCTTTCACACTGTCACCTGGAAAACTTATACCAGGAATACAAGCCTTGTCTCTGACAGGAGGACTCTAAAGGGTTCTGTTATCTGCCTACATGCATGGACATGGAGGAATCACAGTGAATGAGATTCTAGAACAGAGTTGAACTTTCCCAGGGAAAGGCCTTCCCATTTATGTTCACATGGTATTACTGTGGAATCACAGGGCCTCTATAACTAATTTGATCACACTTGAAGAAAACATTTCCCCCTATAAATGCTAGCCTGGCATTGGAGTAGAGAGAGAATGCTCTAGATTATTCATACAGAGTTAGTGTTGGCAGCAGCAGCTAAATGGGTGTTGGGGAAGGGCATAGAACTAGGGACCACCAGGAGGAAGGTGTGATGCTGTCTTGGGCACAAGGTCAGGCACCACAGCCTGTGGCAGGGCAGTGAATCTATCCCTGTGACTTTTTATGTAATTTCTAACCTGGGTAATGAAGTCTAGGGCTATCTATACTCATGGACACATCTTTTGATGATGGAAGTATCACTGTTGTTGCATAAATGCAACTTGATGCCAAAGTAGTTCCTTTTGTCTTCTGTACCACAGAGGCTATCAGTGTTTATGCTTCTCTCGTGTATCTTTTGGGGTTTCCCCCCTTTCTCATGAACCACATGTGTACATGGCCTTTTTCTAGGCCAAGTGGGGAAAAAAGATGAAAATGACATGGTTCTCACTTTCAAATAATTGGTTTCTAGCTCTCAGTACAGTACTTTGAAGAAGTCTTTATTTCTTTTACTAAATTATACGTTATCTGACCATGATGTAGGGGATCTCGTGTTGCTCCAGTCCTTACTGACTGTAGCCCACAGACAAATAACAACCTCTGGGCCTCAGCCATGTTGGCAATACACAGGCCCCGTCCCCCACCTTACAGAGAAGGGGCCTGGAGCCTGTGGTTGCTTGAGATTTCTTCCCATTATAAGAGCGATGACTGTTCTGTGATTTTTGTCTCCCATCCCTTTTCTCCCCCTCTCTTTGTTCTTTGTTTCTCCCTCTTACCCTGTCATATAATAGAAAATTTTTTTTTGTTTGCTCTATTTACTGAATAGGAATTTTATTCTTTTTCCTTAATTTAAAAAGTGGTGAGGAACATTTTATATTTCTGCTTCTTAAAAGAAGGTAAATTGAATCTCTCTTGACTTATTTGGTTCTTGATTGATGTTTTCTTGAGTGTAATGAACCCAAATACAGGCAAAGTTTCATGCCTTCCTTAGTGAAGGGATTTGTAATGACAGGTGAACACGTATCCAACAACCCACTTCTCTTTTTGTCGCATCTCAGACTCTCGGTTAATGAGCTGTTCAGTGCTGAAGTCTGAATCCTGGGTACATCTGCCTCTGTACCCAGGCAAGGAAAGTCAGCCTACCAACCTCAGAACCTGGGCACTGGCCCAGAGCGGTCCCCAAGGTATGTGGAGGTGAAGGAGTCTGGGCTGTGGGGGTGGAGGTGGGGGTAAAGCCCCAGATGTAAACCTCATCTCTGTTATTCTGTGGAAAAATCACAGCCTCTCTCTGCTTGCCTCCTCCTTCCCTTCTCCTTTCCTACCCTCTCTCCCCACCGTCCTTCCTTCTGCAAATATATCCTGAGTTCCTGTTCTGGGCCAGGCAGTGATTTGGGTACTGGGAACACAGCATTGCATGAGGCAGAAAAATCTCCTACTTTTATGAAATTTATATTCTGTTGCAGGGAAAGAGAGAGGGAGGGAGAGAGAAAGAATAGACAAATTTTAAAACAAAATATGGTAAATGTCACCCAGAAAATTAGTATAGGGTGACGTAGCAGCAACTGATTAGCTCTTTAGATTGGAATGTTAGGGAAGGCTTCTAAGGACATAATATTTAAGTGGAAGATCAGAATAGCAAAAAATGAAATAGGATCCATATCACCAATTCTCTACAGCCATTATGAGGAATAAGTGCAATTGCACAAGAACATGTTCTGTAGACTATAAAATAAATGCTGCACATTTTCTATCTCATTAGGCAAAATTCCTTGAGGGCAACCATTGTGATTAATTAATATTTGCAATCTCAGTACCTAGCATGGTAGGAAATGTGGGTTGAAAAAAAATTAGGTTTATAAAATTGGGAGTTCAGAGGGAATTTTTAAGAAATAAATAAGATGGTGTCTATGGCAGGCCTTTGTTAAAGGAATGTTCCTTCCACTCTTGCAACTCCTGGGTTTTCCTGGAGATTTCTATACACAGTGCTCTGGGGAGAATGGAGAATTTCTCAGAGAAAGGTATCATTAGGGCAGAGAGGGATGGGTAAGAGTGAGGAAGTAGACTTCCTGAGGAAATTCCATGTTGCTTTTCTTGGTTTTCATGGTCTTCTTGACCCAGAGCAGAGGTTAACTTATTTGAAATTGGAAAAAGATCCCACAGGCTCACTCTTGCCCTCCATGTTTGGGAGGAAGGCTTCCTTTCCCATACTTCTGCACCATTTGCTTTCCTCCAGTCCTGGAGCCTGGCTCATCAGGTGCCCAGAAGACCTCAGTCCATTCTGCTGATTGTTGGCCATGACTCTGTAGACTTGCGCCCCTCCCTGCCATCCTCTCTGAGGCTTGAGTCAATGTAGCCCACCTACTGTATCCAGTGAGTCATGGCTTTTCAAACACCCAGGTATGAATCACTCAACTGGTAGCCTTTGAGTTGTCTTGGGTGACAGCTGAGGGAAAAGACTGTGTGCCTGTCCCTGTCCCTCACCTTGTTGTTGCTTTGTCACTTCGTGCACTTAGAATCTAGAACTCTAATCCCACAGCCCATCTCAATGAGACCAGTTGTTGGGGTATGTGGCCTATTCACTGACATGGTAGAGGTCCTTCAGGGAGAACTTTCTGTTCCAAGGTATGGTTCCTGGAGCAGCAGCATCAGCATCATCTCGAACATCCTGAATCAGAAACTTGGGTTGAGACAAACCTTCCAGGTGAGTCTGACTCATGTTAAAGTTTGAGAACCACAGTTAGAGGTGTTGATGAGGGGATGTTCCAGAAACATGACGTGTCTTACATCTGTGTGAGATACAGGCCTTGTTGTTCTTGTTTCCATAGGAGCAAAACCCTCCTGAATGCAAGACCACTGGAGGTGGTGGAACCCAAATTTGACTAAAGTCTTGGTTCCAGCCATAATTACAAGAGATTTAGATGCTAATATTTCTAGAGACGTCTGTTACTAGCCATTAAACACCTTAGTGCTAATTTGCTTTATTATCCATTTACCATAGGCTTCTAAGAAGAGATCTGGAGTAACCCAGGTGTCAATGATATTTCCTGAGTGCTTTCACTGCTGGTAATTCCACCTCTGATTAGCTCTGGGTTGGTTCCTTTTCCAGATGGGAACTGAAGGACTGCTCCTTAAATGTAGGTTCCTTCTGGTCCCAACCCAGGGCCTTTCCACTTCTTACAGTACACGTGCTTCAGGAGACACTTCCTCCCCTTCCTTTGCTTGAACCATCACCCATGTACTGATGACTTTCCAACTCAGGGTTGTCTTTTGAGTTTCAGAATTTCCTTTAACTGATGACTGGACATTTCTATTTCAACACTTACTAGTATCTCAAACTTACCTTGCCCCAAATGGAACCCATTATTATTTACAATATCTTGTCTTTTGCTTGTGTCACATTTGCTGTCATTTCATTGGCTAAAGCAAGTCACAGGGCCAAGCTCAGTCTGAGTGTGCAAAGCTCCTCCAAGAAGCAGACACCAAGATGGGATTAAATGTGCAAGGACTTTATTAGGGGAAATGCCCATGAAAGCTAATGGGAAAGGCTGGATGAGCTACCAGGGCACTAGATGATTCTGACCCTGAGTGATGAATAGAGGGAAGGAAGGTTGAGTGCAAGGATCCCAGCCTGCTGTGCAATCCAAGAATGCTCAGCAAGGCTTCTGGGAAGCCCTTGGACCAAAGTCAGCCGTTAGATGGGTTTCATGTCTCCTAGGAGTGGCCTGCCTTAGTGTGCCTGCCCTGCTCCCTCTGTGCAAATGCAGTGATGGGTTTCAGAGCCCAGAAGGTGGGGCTCTTGGTAAATTAAGTGTCCTATAGTTACATGTCTGCCAGGTACATTCTTATGTGCTACTGCAGGGCCATTACTCACATAGTTTTTCATATGTCCCTTATTTACACTTGTAGCTCAGACCTCTGTCATAAGCTCCAGACCTCCTTATCCAACAGCTTTCTTTATATTTAATGCTTATTTATTTTGAAGTAGGGGAGGGGCAGAGAGAAGAGGACAGAGGATCCAAAGTGGGCTCTGAGCTGTCAGCACAGAGCCCGATGCCGGACTTGATTGTGAACCATGCGATTGTGACCTGAGCCAAAGTCAGACACTTAACTGAGTGAGCCACCCAGGCGCCCCTCCGAAAGCTTTCTTACTGTCTCCACTTGGCTGCCTCAGAGGCATCTCAAACTTACAGTTAAGACTCAACTCTTGATTTCTACCACCAGATGCTTCTCCTCCAGTTTTCTTTGTCTTGGTGAATGGTGCCTTCATCCGCCTAACAGTTCAAGGGGGCACTGTTGAGACTTTCACCTCTCTATACCCTTAGGCAATCCATTATGAAATCCCGCCAGTCTTAGTGCCTGAATACTACATGACCCTGCACTCTCTTCTCCACTTCCACTGCCACCACCTAGACGAAGCCATCATCATCTTGTACTCAGATGACCATAATAGCCTCCTAACTGAGCTCTCCACTTCCTGTCTTGTCCCCATTACACCTCTTTGCTGTACCTGGTAGCTCATATAATGTTGAGTAATAAACACGATCATGCCACTTCTCAGCTAGGAATCCAAGGTCTTAGTGATGGCCTGTGTGCTGTCCATATTTTAGCTCTCTCCTTTCTTCAGCTTCAACTCCTATATCTCTCTCCTTCACCTACCACCCTGTAGCCACACTGGACTCCTTTGGAATGTGCCAAACTCTTTCTCAGCGCCTTTGTACATGCTGTTCCTCTCTTTGTAATTCTTCCAACCTCTAACTCTCCAGTTACCTGGCGAATGCCGACTCATCATTCTGTTCATCATTCATACCTACTCATCATTCTATTCTCAATTTGATGTCATTTCTTCAGTGAGATGTTCCCAGACAACTGTCCTCCCCCACAGTCTAATTTAGACTCTTCCATTGCTCTCTTTTATAGCATCCTACACTTTTATAGAACTCACCCCAGTTTATGTGTGTACACTTAATATCTGTGTACCCAAGGCAGAAAGTTTCTTCAGGATTGGGACCATGTCCCTATCATCCACTGCTGTGTCCCAGAGCTCAGCACAGTGCTGGCACATAGCAGTAGCTTAGTAACTCTTGGTTGAATGGATACAGGTCCAAGAGAGGGAAGGAGGTGGGGGAGACTGGGTCTTATGGTGGTTCATCCTTCCTAGTCCCTGGCTCAGGGTTGGGAAGGACCGGGGTTGCCCAGGAAGAATTGAATGCTCTGATTCTAGACTGTGAGTTCCTTGAAGGGAAAATTGTGTCAGGACACAGCACTGTTTCTCCTTGCATACTGCTTACCTTCTTCCTCCATCCCTCTCCCCCACCCCTCTTTCACCACTGGACTGAGGATGCCTCCATGCTGGACAACCAGCTTCCAAAAAGCTAGTGTTGTTCACCTGCTCTGGGATGACCCAGTGAAATCGAGGCCCCTTCCTTAGCCCACCCTCTGACCTGTGAGGGTTTCTCCGTCCTAGCTCTGCATTCTGCCTTTAGCTTCCTCTGGCTTTTGCCCACAGCCTCTCCCTACTGTGGCCACTTCTTCCCAGCCCTCTATCGTTCCCCCTTCTCTGCCTGTGTCCAGTTCATTATGGCTTAAACTAAAGGCCAAAGCACCGCCAAAATGTCAAAACAGGTGTTAGTCATCTTGGTGAGAGGCTGGCCGCCCAGGGAGTGAACAGAGCAGAACGCTGCCTGATCAGGTGAACTTAGAGGAAAGTGCCTGGGGAACCAGGCAAGCACAGTCTGAGTGTATGTAATATGTGGCTGCAGTAGCTCTGTCCCCAGCTGCTGTCATGTTCTCTTCCTTATGCGGTGGGGCAAGCAAGGGTTGTTGGCATCCTGAAATTGTTGAGACTGTGTTGCTGGAACATAAAGCTGCCCAGGTCCCTGTAACAGGTTTTCCTTGTGGGTGGGTGTGTCCAGAGAGGTGCCAGATGGGTAATAACCAAGCAGATGGGGACTCACTTCTGTGGGAGAGGGCTTAGAGCACCAACCGTGGGGTCCTGCAGCTGTCAGGGTCCTAGCCCTCCCATTCCTAGGTGGCTCTGCACAGGTGACTTGGCACAGGTGACATGGCATTTGTAGGCATGTAAAGTTGTGAGGGCTTGGGAGATGCTTGTTTGTAGAGGTCATTCAAACCTCTACAAATTCAATTTAAAAAATACAAATTGCACCCCCATTTTATTCCTTCACTCTGCTTTTTAAAGTTTTCATAGCAAAATTCTCAAAGCCCAAATATGAAGTGCCAATGAAATAAGTTGCCTTGTAAACTTTAGAGCTTGAAAAAAAATGTATAATTTTAGTGATTATGTGGGAAATGGCATCTGATAGTTTTCCTATTTTGTTCTTTCTATAAAGGTAGAGGATGCTTAAGGTTTGCATTGCTATTAGCCTGCCATTGAAGAATTGCAATAGAAAATTGAAGAATTTTAACTTTGTTTTCACTGATCCTGAAACAATTTTGTATTTTGGAGGGTAGGAGGGCCTTTGAGGGAGCCTAGCAGATATAATTATATCCCAGACATCACCCAAAATCCAGTACATCAAAAAATTATTAAACTCCTAGTACAGTGATTCTTAAGCTTTGCTGTCATAGAATCCTTTGAACATTTGATGAAGGCTGTGGACTCGACCTGGTGAAATGCACATCTCAAACATTCATACAATATCCGGGGACCCCAGAACCTCATGAGGCACTTCCTGCTTGGAGCCTGGGTGGATTCCCCAAGTTGAGAATATTCTTAGTATCATGAATCAGCCACAAGAGGACTGAGCAGAGCTCAGAGGACAGAGATTCTGAGTCGAGAGGCAGGACTGGGCCTTGCCCTCACTGGAGTTTCTGGTGTACAGGACTCATGAGAGAAGTTTCCATCCTCAGCATGTGAACTTGGCCTCCCCGAGGATGCCTCCTGCACCTCACATGGACAGAGGCTCCCTCCTACAATTGTGAGCCCTGACACTGTCCAGAAGGCTGACTGTGGGTCAGCTTGGCCCACAGGAAGTGATCCATAGTGACACACCAAAGCGTGGTCCAGAGGGTGGATGGCATCATTTCTCAGCCCCTTCCAACATGAACTCTGTAAATAGTCTGTGGAAGGGGCTTCCCCTTGGGGCTCAGCCTTTGCTTGAATTCCTTTTTTTCCTAAACGGCCCTGCTCTCTCCTCTTTGCCCATCTTCCAGAGTCTCATCTCCTCTAGGAAACATTTGGCATCTCTTCCAGGTGGCCCTGCCCATGCTGGGAGCCCCAATATCATAGTCCTCCCATCCTCTGTACTATGTGCTCTCATATTCCTTGCCTTTTTTGGTTAACCTTTCAGCTGTAGGACTTGACTGTACAGTTAGAGGGCAGTTTCTCAAGGTCAGAGACTATACCTTCTGCCTGGGTACCTGGAGGCTCAGAGTGGGAAGTTTAAGAAAAAACCAAATATGTTATTGAGAGCAGCCAGGAGAAGCACTGGAGCTCCGGTGACAGCTGCAGGGGCTGTGAAGGGCGAGTTTGCTGGGAATGACTGTTTTTAAAACTCCTCTTTCCTCCCCCAGAAATGGCTCCATTTCTCTTCTCTATGTAGAACGATTCCTCCAAAGACTTTCTTGTACTTATTGGGTCCGAATTCTCTCCCTTTATTTTCTCCTTTTCTTCTTCCTCCTCCTTTTCTTCTTCTTCTTTATTAAAATTTTTTTTTATATCTTTATTTCATTTTGAGAGAGAGAGACAGAGAGTGAGTGGGGGAGAGGCAGAGAAAGAGAGGAAGACACAGAATGTGGAGCAGGCTCCAGGCTCCGGGCTGTCAGCACAGAGCCCAACGTGGGGCTCGAACCCACAGACCGGGAGACCATGACCTGAGCCGAAGTCAGACGCTTAACCTACTGAGGCACCCAGGTATGCCTCTTCTTATTTATTTTTTTAAATTGAAGTATAATTAATATACAGTGTTATATTTCACATGTACAATATAATGATTTGACAATTCTATACATTACTTAGTATTCATTACAATAAGTGTATCCCCCCCTTTTTTTAATTCGCTTCTTATTGTGGAAAATTTCAAACATACACCAGAGAGAATAGTATAATAATCTCTCAGATGCCCCCCACTCAGCTTCAGTAATTTTTAACCCATGGCCATTTTCTTAACCTAAGTCTCCCCACTGGATTATTTTGAAGCAGATCTCAGTTATCCCATAATTTGATGCATAAATATTTAGGTACCAGTCTCCTAAAGATAATGGACTATAAAAATAACCATAATAACATTATCACACTCCTCCAAATTAATTAATAGTGATTTCTTAGTATCTCTACGTATCTAGTTGGTATTCAGATTTCCCTAATTACATCTTATTATTATTTATTTTTAGGTTTTTTTTTTTTTGTTTGAATCAGAATTCAAAGAAGGGTCACACGTTGTATTTGATTGAAAAGTTCCTTAAGTCAGAATCTCTGTGTTTCAGGGCGCCTGGGTGGCTCAGTCAGCTAAGTGTCTGACTTCAGCTCAGGTCATGATCTCATGGCTTGTGAGTTTGAGCCTTGTGTCAGGCTCTGTGCTGACAGCACAGAACCTGGAGCCTGCTTCAGATTCTGTGTCTCCCTCTTTCTCTGCCCCTCCCCAGCTCTCATTCTGTCTCTTTCTTTTTCTCCAAAAAAAAAAAAAGAAAAGAAAAAAAAAAAGAATCTGTATGTTTCTTTCCCCGCCTTGATTTTGGCCTTATAGTTTATTTGTTGACAGAACTTGGTTGCTTTTCGGTAGATCTTTTCATTCTTGGGATTTTGCTGGTTGCATCCCCATTGTGTTGTTGAATGTCTTTGTTCCCTGTATTTCCTACAAACTGGCACTTAGTTCCATCTGATTTAGATTTGATTTTTACTGTTTGTAAGTAGACTTCCTAGGGAGTGGTATGTACTTCCATCAGGGATTGATTCTCTTCTTGTGACATTCGTAGCCACCAAGGATCATTATCTAGATCAGGGTTGGTAAACCTTTTCTATGAAGGTCAGACAGTAAATATTTTAGTTCGTGGGCCATGCGATCTCTATCACAACTTCTTAAAACTGCCACTATAGGGCATCAGCAGCCGTGGTCATATATAAACGAATGGGCATAAGTTCCAATAAAACTTTGTATACAAAATTGAGCAGACCACATATAGCCCAAGGTCCATGGTTTGCTGACCCCTGCCTGGATTGTTTGTTTCATTAGGGGCTTGCAAAATGTTGTTATTCTAATCCTGTTATTCCCTTTTCATTTATTAGTTGGAATAATTTATTTTTTGGAGATTAAAAAAAATTTAAACCCAAGTTAGTTAACATATAGTGTAATAATGATTTCAGAAATAGAATTTAGTGATTCATCACTTACATATAACACCCAGTGCTCATTCTGACAAGTGCCCTCCTTAATGCCCCTTGCCAGTTTTTCTGATTCCCCTACCCAACACCCCTACAGCAACCCTCAGTCTGTTCTCTGTATTTAAGAGTCTCTTCTGGTTTGTCGTCCTCTCTGTTTTTATATTTATTTTTGCTTCCTTTCCCTTATGTTCATCTGTTTGTATCTTAAAATCCATGTATGAGTGAAGTAATATATTTGTCTTTCTCTGATTGACTTATTTCACTTAGCATAATACCCTCTAGTTCCATCCATGTTGTTTCAAATGGTAAGACTTCATTTTTTTTTTTTTTTATCACGGAGTAATATTCCATTGTATATATACACCACATCTTTTAAAAAATTATTATTATTTTTTACTTTTGAGAGAGAGACAAAGTGCAAGCAGGAGAGAGACAGAGAGAGATGGAGACAGAATCTAAAGTAGGCTCCAGGCTCTGAGCTGTCAGTACAGAGCCCAGCATGGAGTTTGAACTCACAAGCTGTGAGATTATGACCTGAGCTGAAGTTGGATGCTTAACCGACTGAGCCACCCACGTGCCCCTACCACATCTTCTTTATCCATTCATCAGTCAATGGATATTTGGGCTCTTTCCATACTTTGGCTATTGTCAATAGCGCTGCTATAAACGTTGGGGTACATGTGCCCCTTCGAAACAGCATGCCTGTATCCTTTGGATAAATACCTACTGGTGCAATTGCTGGATCATAGGGTAGTTCTATTTTTAATTTTTTGAGGAACCTCCATACTGTTTTCTAGAGTGGCCACACCAGTTTGAATTCCCACCAACAGTGCAAAAGTGTTCCTCTTTCTCTGTATCCTCACCAACATCTGTTGTTTCCTGAATTGTCAATTTTAGCCATTTTGACAGGTGTGAGGTAATATCTTATTGTGGTTTTGATTTGTATTTCCCTGATGAGTGATATTGAGCGTTTTTTCCATGTGTCTGTTAGCCATATGGGTGTCTTCTTTGGAAAAGTGTCTATTCATGTCTTTTGCCCATTTCTTCACTGGATTATTTGTTTTATGGGTGTTGAGTTTGATAAATTCCTTATAGATTCTGGATACTAAACCTTTAATTATGTTTTAGTTTTGCTGATTGTTTCCTTCACTGTGCAGAAGCTTTTTATCTTGATGAGGTCCCAATAGTCCATTTTTGCTTTTGCTTCCCTTGCCTCCAGAGACATGTCAAGTAGAAGTTTCTGCTGCAGAGGTCAAAGAGGTTATTGCCTGTTGTATTTTGATGGCTTCCTGTCTCACATTTAGATCTTTCATACATTTTGAGTTTATTTTTGTGTATGGTGTAAGAAAGTGATCCATTCTTCTCAAAGCTAGAACAAACTATCCTAAAATTCATATGGAACCACAAAAAACCCTGAATAGCCAAAGTAATATTGAAGAAGAAAACCAAAACTGGAGGCATCACAATCGTAGACTTTAGCCTCTACTACAAAGCTGTCATCATCAAGACTGTATGGTATTGGCATAAAAACAGACATATAGACCAGTGGAATAGAATAGAGAGCCCAGAACTGGACCCACAAGTGTATGGCCAGTTAATCTTTGACAAAGCAGGAAAGAGTATCCAATGGAAAAAAGACAGCCACTTTAACAGGTGGTGCTGGGAGAGCTGGACAGCAACATGCAGAAGAATGAAAATAGACCACTTTCTTACAGCATACACAAAAATAAACTCAAATGGATGAAGGACCTGAATGTGAGACAGGAAACCATAAAAACTCTAAAGGAAAAAGCAGGAAATAGCCTCCTTGGCCTCAATTGCAGCAATTCCCTCCTCGACACATCCCCAAAGGCAAGGGAATCGAGAACAAAAATGAACTATTGGGACCTCATCAAGATAAAAAGCTTCTGCAATGCAAAGGAAACAGTCAAGAAAACTAATAGGCAACTGACAGAATGGGAAAAGATAGTGGCAAATGGCATATCAGATAAAGGGCTAGTATCCAAAATCTCCAAGGAACTCCCCAAACTCCACAACCGAAAAACAAATAATCCAGTGAAGAAATGGGCAGAAGACGTGACTAGACACTTCTCCAAAAGAGGACATCCAGATGGCCAACAGAATCGTTTCTCGGCCTTTTGGCTAAGATCAAGTGCAGATGGCCAACAGACACATGAAACGATGCTCGGTATCACTCATCATCAGGGAAATACAAATCAAAACCACACTTAGATACCACCTCATGCCGGTCAGAGTGGCTAAAATGAACAAATCAGGAGACTATAAATGCTGGCAAGGATGTGGAGAAAAGGGCACCTTCCTACACTGTTAGTGGGAATGCAAACTGGTGCAACCACTCTGGAAAACAGTGTGGAGATTCCTCAAAAAACTATCAATAGAACTCTTCTGTGACCCAGCAATAGCACTGCTGGGGATCTACCCAAGGGATACAGAAGTGCTGATGCATAGGGGCACATGTACCCCAATGTTCCTAGCAGCACTTTGCAACAATAGCCAAATCATGGAAAGAGCCTAAATGTCCATTTACTGATGAATGGATAAAGAAGATGTGGTATATATATATATATACAATGGAAAGAATGAATTCTGGCCATTTGTAGCAAAGTGGATGGACCTCGAGGGTGTCGTGCTAAGTGAAATAAGTCAGGCGGAGAAGGACAGATACCATATGTTTTCACTCATAGGTCTAACAGGAGAAACCTAACAGGGGACCATGGAAAGGGGAAAGGGGGGGAGGGTTAGGGAGAGGGAGGCAGGCAAATCATGAGAGACTCTTAAATACTGAAAACAAACTGAAGGCTGAAGAGGAAGGGCGGAAGGGAAAGGGGGGGTCATGGAGAGGGACACTTGTGGGGAAGAGCACTGGGTGTTATATGGAAACCAACTTGGTAATAAACTATTTAAAAAAAATAAATGGAGGTGAAAAGTCATCCTAATGTGTACTTACTATGAAGAGTTGCTCCTATAAATGGAGTACTGAATGACAGTTAACAAAACATTGAAAAAGAAAAAAAAAAAAAGAAAGTGATCCAGGTTGATTCTTCTGCATGTTGCTGTCCAGTTCCAGTTTTCCCTAAACCATTTGCTGAAGAGGCTGTCATATTGGATATTCATTCCTGCTTTGTCAAAGATTATTTGGCCATACTTTTGTGGGTACGTTTCTGGGTTTTCTATTCTGTTCCATTGATCTGTTGTCTGTTTTTGTGCCAGTACCATACTGTCTTGATGATGACAGCTTTGTAGTAGAGGCTAAAGTCTGGGATTGCGATGCCTCCCATTTTGGTTTTCTTCTTCAGTATTACTTTGGCTATTTGGGGTCTTTTGTGGTTCCAAACAAATTTTAGGATAATTTGTTCTAGCTCTGTGAAGAATGCTGTGTTATTTTGATAGACGTTGCATTGAATATGTAGATTGCTTTGGGTAGTATTGACACTTTAACAATAATTGTTCTTCTAATCCATGAGCATGGAATGTTTTTCCTCTTTTTTGGTGTCATCTTCAATTTCTTTCATATGCTTTCAATAGTTTTCAGTGTATAGATTTTTCACCTCTTTGGTTAGATTTATTCCTAGGTATTTGATATTTTTTAGTGCAATTGTAAATGGGATCGATTCCTTGATTTCTCTTTCTGCTACTTCATTGTTGGTATATAGAAATGCAACCAATTTCTGTGTATTGATTTTATATCCTGCAACTTTGCTGAATGTATGGATCAGTTCTAGCAGTTTTTGGTAGAGTCTTTTGGATTTTCCACATAGAGTATTATGTCGTTTGTAAAGAGTGAAAGTTTGGCTTTCTCCTTACTGATCTGGATGTCTTTTATTTCTTTGTGTTGTCTGATTGCTGAGGCTAGGACTTCCAACACTATGTTGATTAACAGTGGTGAGAGTGGACATTAGTTGGAATAACTTATAAAGAGAGTTATCTGGCTCCCTCCAACCTTTTTGAACCTTCTTTAATGAGGCTCCGCCTTGCCCTCACTCTACCAAAATTGTTCCAAGATCATCAATGACTATCCTGTTGCTACATCCAGTGGTTAATTTTCAGTTCTCATTTGGAGATACTTGGCCTAACAGCAGTGTCTGACAAAGCTATCACTCCCTCGTCCTTGAAATGCTTTATTTGGCTTTCAGGATGTACATCTTTTCCCAGTATTCTTTCCATGTTATTGGTAACTCCATCTCAGTGGCTTTGTTAATTTTTCCTCATTCTTGTACATGTTGGATACTCTAGGTTTGGTCCTCAGAATTCTTTTGTTTTTTTAATGTTTTTTATTTATTTTTGAGAGACAGAGAGAGACAGTGTGAGCAGGGTAGGGTCAGAGAGGGAGGGAGACACAGAATCTGAAGCAGGCTCCAGGCTGTGAGCTGTCAGCACAGAGCCCTACACAGGGCTCGAACCCACGAACCATGAGATCGTGACCTGAGCTGAAGCTGGACGCTCAGCTGACTGAGCCACCCAGACGCCCCTAGTCCTCAGACTTCTTTATCTACAGTCTTTTATCCAGGACCCTATCTGCAGATGACTTCTAAATATAGAAACATATAGCTACATGTGCATGTATACTAAGTATCATATTTAATAGGATGTAAAATATGTAGCTTTAGCCTGGTCTTCTCTCTGAGCACTACATCCAGTTGCACATGAGATATTTCCACATGGATGTTTAGTGAGACCTGCCAAACCTTACTTGTTCAAATATGAATTACTGATCCTCTCTATAATACCTTCTTCTTCTTCTTTAGTCTTCTCTGTCCCAGTGAATGACTCCACTCTTCTAGACACTAGGGACAAAAAACAAACAAACAAAAAAAAAACCCCAAAAAACCATGGATATCATCTTTGTTACCTCTCTTTCTTTCACTCCCCACAAGCTAAATCATCAAATATATCCACTTCTCACCAAGCTGTCAGCCTGGTTCAAGCTATTGTCACCCCTCTCCAGAACTGTTGCAACAGGCTACTGCTAACTGAGTGGGGTCAGGTGGTCATGCTTCCCTACTTGGAGTAAATTCTGAACCTGGCAGCTTTTGAGGGATCTTTTGAAGTCTGTGTCAGTATATCTCATTCTTTTGCTCAAAACCCTCCAGTGGCTTCCCAGCTCATTGAAAGTAGAAGCCAGCATCCTTAAAATGGCCTACAGAATCCTACAGGGCCTGAAAGTCACCCATCCATTACCTCCCTGACCTCCTGTCTTGTAGCTCTTTCCTTATCTCTGTGCTCCAATCACACGAGCTCCTGACCTGCCGGGCACACTCTTTGTCTCTGGCTCTTTGCACTTGCTGTCTCCTCTTCTTGGAATGCTCTTCTGCAGATACTAGCACGGCTTGCCCCTTACCACCTTCAGGTCTTTGCTCAAATGTCACCTTGTCAAGGACGCCTTTCCTAAGTTATTCCCCTGACCCCTGCACTTCGGGAAAGAAGAAAGTCAGGATCTCCAGCAAAGAGAAGCTGGGCAGTTTTTCTCTGGGCCCCTTAGGGAACTGATTGGCTGGGATCATGTAGCAGTTTCTTCCTGCCCATTCTTTTACTCATGCCTGAGTTGGGCCTGCGGCTGATGTTTGGACTGCACATGAAGCTTCAAGTCTCTCTCTCTCTCTTTCTTCATACAGGAAACCCTAAAACACCTCAGAAAGAGACCTTTTCCCCTTTATTTAGAAAAACAGACTCTCAGAATCCTCTGGGTTGCTGGACCAGCTGTGGTGCCCAGAACTTGGGTTTGTGTAGAGATACCGTCTTTGGATTCCCAGTCAACCTTGGATGTTTTCTTCTCGATCTTCACTCATGAGTTCTGTTTCAATGTTTTATTCCAACGCCTGGATCTTGGAGCTTGTGCTGGCCCAGAAAAAAGCTGTTAAAGCTGTGTTGGCCGCCTCCTAGGGCCTTTCTGCCCTTCTCGCTGTCTTCCGGGGGTGATCGTGCCTTGGTTCCTCTCTGTTCATCTATGCAAAAATCGTGTCTGTTATTTTGAATTTGAGTCCACACCAGACATATGGAGACTTCTGGCCCCTGCTGGAATTTGGATGATGTCATGAAGCAGATATGTCTGCAAGGCGGAAACCCTGGAGCCTTTCCCCAGCCACGCTGCTCATAGTCCAGTCCTTGGCCCTCACCTTATAGCCTCACAGACTCTGAACAAGATGGGGTCATAGTGATCACCTAATCTAACCCTCTGAATCGCTTCTGCAACATATCTGATAAGTTCTTATCCAGACTACTCACTGCTTTTAAAGATAGCGCCTTCTGTTTTCAGACAGGTCTAATCATTAGAAGGCAATTTAGACTTTCAACTTACGTGAGTCTTTTATTTATCTTCTTAAGGAATACTCCCATAATGACTTTTCAAACGCTTGTTCCTAAAGTGAGGGCTTGAGTAAAGATGGAATTGGTTAAGCTCCCGTTTACTTAGTGGTGAGGCTTTTAAAGGCAGGAGCCTATTCTGTTGATCTCTGGATTCCCAGCACTTTGCCTAGTGCCTGAATATAATAGGTACTCAATAAATAATTATTAAAGATAATAAGTGAGGAGCCACTGCTCATTATGCACGTACAGTGTGGCAGGTTCTACTCTTAAGGTCTTCATGTTCCTCACGCCAACCCAGCGTAGTAGGCAGTGCTATCATTTTCATTTTATGGATGAGGAAACTGAGGCATAGAAAGGCGAAGTATCTTACCAAGTACGTTAAATGAAGGTCACACAGCTGTGAAAAGGGGAATTCAAACCCAGGAGGGTCGGCTCTAGAATCCAGGCTCTTCTTTGTATATTACTTAAGTTTTATTTCTTTCTCTTTATTTTTTTTATTCTGGTTACATATATATGTATGTATGTATATATGGATAACAAAATAAATTTTATGTTATGTATGCATATACATCCACATTATTCTGCAATCATAAAGTTCTCTAGAATTTTTTCATCTTCTCAAACTGGAACTCCATTCCCATTAAACAATAACTCCCCATTCTTCTCTTTCCCCAGTGCTGGCAACTGTCATTCTCCTTTCTGTCTTTGTCAATTTGACTAAGCAAGGTACCTCATAAAAATAAATTCATAGAAGACTTATACTTTTGTGACTGGCTTATTTTACTTAGATAATGTCAGGGTTCATTCATATTGTGGCCCCCATCAGGATTTCCTTCCTTTTTAAGACTGAATAGTATTGTGGGACGCCTGGGTGCCTCAGTCGGTTAAGCGTCTGACTTTGGCCCAGGTCATGGTCTCAGGGTTCATGGGTTCGAGCCCCACATCAGGCTCTGTGCTGACCACTAGCTCAGTGCCTGGAGCCTGCTTCAGATTCTGTGTCTCTTTCTCTCTCTGCCCCTCCCCTGTTCACACTCTGTCTCTCTCAAATAAAAAAATTAAAAGAAAAAGACTGAATGGTATTGTATTTTATGTATATGCCACATTTTGTTTATTCATTCATCTACTGATGGGCATTTGGATTGCTTCCACCTTTTGGCTTTTGGGAATGATACTGCTATGCATATGGGCGTACAAATATCTGTTCTAGTCCCTGCTTTCATTCTTTTGGGAATATACGCAGAAATGGAATTGCTGTATTATATGGTAACTCTATGTTTAATTGTTTTGAGGAACTCTTTTACAATTTTCCACAGTGGCTACACCATTTTACGTTTTCCTGGCAAAGTACAAGGGTTCCAATTTCTCCTCATCCTCACCTGTTTATTTATTGGTCATCTTAATGAGTATGAAATGGTATCCTATTGTGGCTTTGACTTGCATTTCCCTAATGATGAGTGTAGTTGAGAATCTTTTCATATGCTTATTGGTTATTGGCATATCTCTTTGGAAAAATGTCTATTCAAGTTTTTTGCCCATTTAAAACATTTATTTATTTTAAAAATGTTTATTTATTTTGTTTTTTAAATTTTTTTTTTATTTTTGAGAGAGAGCGAGTCAGCGTGAGCAGGAGAGGGTCAGAAAGAGAGGAAGACACAGTATCTGAAACAGGCTCCAGGCTCTGAGCTCTCAGCACAGAGCCTGACGTGGGGCTCGAACCCACAAACCCACGAGATCATGACCTGAGCCGAAGCCAGATGCTCAATTGACTGAGCCACCCAGGTACCTTCAACATGCTCTGTGTTGCCAGTGCAGACCCTGATGTGGGGCTCCATCTCAGGAACTGTGAGCTCATGCCCTGAGCTGAAATCAAAAGTTAGATGTTTTCTGTCCTTCTCTGCCTGACTTATTTCGCTTAGCATGACACCCTTGAGGTCCATCCACTTTGCTACAAATGGCCAGATTTCATTCTTTCTCATTGCCAGGTAGTACTCCATCGTGTATATAGACCACATCTTCTTGATCCATCATCAGGTGATGATACCATATGTTTGCACTCATAGGTCTAACAGGAGAAACCTAACAGAGGACCATAGGGAGGGGAAGGGGGAAAGAGCGTTGGGGAGAGAGAGGGACACAAATCATGAGAGACTATTGAATACTGAAAAGGAACAGAGGGCTCAAGGGGGAGGGGGAAGGAGGAAGGGAGTGATGGTCATGGAGGGGGCTCTTGTGGGGAGAGGCACTGGGTGTTACATGGAAACCAATTTGACAATAAGCTAATATTAAAAAAAAAGTTAGATGCTTAACCCATTGAGCCACACAAGTGCCCCTTTTTGTCCGTTTTTAAAATGAGTTGTTTGGGGTTTCTGGTGCTAAGTTGTAGGGATGCTTTAGATATTTTAGATATTAATCCATATCAGATATCGATTTGCAAATATTTTCTCCAGTTCCATAGATTGCTTTTTCACTCTGCTGTTAACTGCCCCTTGATGCACAGCAGTTTTAAATTTGGACGCAGTTGACTTTTCCTGTGTTTTCACTTATTGCTTGTGCCTTTGGTGTCATATCCAAGAAATCATTGTAAAATCCAGTGTCATGAAGTTGTTCTCTTACGTTCTCTTCAAAGAGCGTTATGATTTTATCTCCTACTTTTAGGCCTTTTTTTTTTTTTTTTGAGTTTTTATATGGTGTAACAGAAGGGTCGGGATTCGTTCTGTTGCTTGTGAATTTCCAGCTTTTCTAATACCATTTGAAGAGACTGTTCTTTGTGAAAATCATTTGACCATATACATGAGGGTTTATTTCTGGGCTCTTTAATCTATTCCATTGATCTATATGTGTTTTTATCTTGTACCACATTTGCAGTACATTTTGAAATTAGAAAGCGTGAGACCTGTAACTTTGTTCTTTTTAAAGATTGTTTTGGCTATTTCAGGTCTCTTAAGTTTCCATATGAAGTTTAGGCCTGATTTTTCTGTTTCTGCAAAAACTGTAGTTGGGATTTTGATAGGGATTACATTGAATTTGTAGGTTATTTTGGGTAGCATCAACATCTTAAGAATGTTCAGTCAGGGTGATTGGGTGGCTCAGTTGGCTAAGCGACTAACTCTTAGTTTCCGCTTAGCTCATGATCTCATGGTTCATGCGATGGAGCCCAGTGTCAGGGTCCGTGCTGACAGCATGGAGCCTGCTTGGGATTCTCTCTCTCCCTTTCTCTCTGCCCCTCCCCCCGTCTTGTGCATGCAGTCCTCTCCTTCTCTCTCTCAAAATAAATAAATAAACGCTAACAAAAGGAATATTAAATCTTCCAATCCCTGAACACAGGATGTGTCTCCCTTTTTACTGTCAAAGTTCTTTAATTTTTTAAAGCAGTGTTTGGTAGTTTTCAGTGTCTTTATAAAGTTTCTCTTTATTTTGAAAATTCCCCTGGTTACCTAGCGCCTCTCCTAGAAGACAAGCACTATTACCATTTCTTATGTATCCTTCCATTTCTGGATACATAAATAAAATTATAATGTGTAGAGTTTTCAAAGCCAAATAGTAACTTACGTAATTTAACTGTTGTGCACTTACTTATTCTTCCAATTAATAATTAAAGTTGGCGATCCTTCTAAATCAGGGCCCTGAAATTGGCCTTAATCTTTTTAAAGGCCCTATATATAATTTATTTAGTGGATCCCTGCTTAATGGATATATAACGTTTCTTTTTTTTGTAATATTTCACTATTAATGCTTCAATGACTAAACATATAAGTGAATAAACATACATGTGCATATATAAAAAATATATTTGTACACGTGCAAATATATGTGATGGAAAATTTCCTAAAAGTAGAATTGTGGAGCCAAAGAGTGAATTTAAAAATTTGCAGTATAGTCCCAGATTACCTCTCATGGAAGTTGTATCAGTTTATCAATCTGGTAGTACAGCGCTTGTTTCCTGGCATTTTTGCCGACACAGTGTGGATTAAGCCATTGACTGTCTAAGAGATTGAAGTGGTGTCTCCTTGTTTCAATGTGTCTTTCTCTTATTATAAGATTAAACATCTTTTCAAATAAGTGAGCGTCACTGATATTTCCCTTTCTGTGAATTGATTGTCTGTATCCTTTGTATATTTTCTTATTGATTTGTAGAAGTTCTTTATATGTTAATAAAATTAGCCCTTTGTAGTATAGATGCAGAAACTATTTTCAGTTTTTGTAATTTGCCTTTTGAAGGTATGCTTTTATGGCAGTTCTTTTCCTTTTTTTGTGATTGAATGCATCAGTCTTTTTTATTTTATTACTATGCTTTGGTTTTGTATTACTAACAAAGGCCTTCACAACTACAAAAATTTATACCTTTTTTTTACTTTTAGAATTTTTAGGGTGTCATTTACATCTTTGACTCATTGATAATTTTTTAAATATAATTTATTGTCAAATTGGCTTATGTACAACACCCAGTGCTCCTCCCAACAAGTGGCCTCCTCAGTGCCCATCACCCATTTATTTTCCCTCTCCACCCGCCCCCCCCCATCCACCTTCAGTTTGTTCTCTGTATTTAAGAGTCTCGTGTGGTTTGTCTCCCTCCCTCTCTGTTTGTATTTATTTTCTCCCTCGCTTCCCCCATGGTCTTCTGTTGAGTTTCTCTAGATCCACATATAAGTGAAAACATATGATATCTGTCCTTCTCTGACTGACTTATCTTGCTCCAAAGGCAAGGGAGTTAAAAGCAAAAATGAACTTTTGGGGCCTCATTAAGATAAAAAGGTTCTGCACTGCAAAGGATTCATTGATAATTTGTTTTATTGTAAGACTTGTGGGAAGGATCCTACTTAATTTTTTTCCTATATGTTTATGCAGTTGTCCCAATACCAGTTTTTCAATATTCATCTTTACTCAGTGATCTTTATTCTTCCTTCATTGTTCTCAAAAGTATTGACTGCTTTCTATTCTCCTTCCTTCCTCTAACTACCACTAGATCGGTTATGCTGACGTCTTTCCTGGAGCATTCATTCACCATTCATCATTCATCCAACAAGTTTTTATTGGGTTCTCACTCTCTGTCAGACATGGCTTCAGGTGCAGACAGTACAGCAGTGAATGAGACAGTGTCCCTGAGCTCAGGGGCGTTGGAGGAGATAAACAGTAATTGATGTTTATAAACAGTAATTGATGTAAATAAACAGTAGCCAGATGTTTAGATAAGATGGTTTTCCATAGCAAAGAGTACCATTAGGAAAACAGAACAAGGGGGAAATGAGAGAGAGTGCTTTGAGGGTCTCTTCCAAATTAGGTGGGCAAAGAAGTTGTCTGAAGAGTTGATATTTGACTCAAAATTTGAAGGGAATTCCTCAAAATTTGAAGGGAAGAGCAAGTGTGAGGGCTCTGAGGTAGATGCTAGTATAGTGTGTTCCAGCAATAGAATGACTGATGAGGTGGGAACATTGTGAGTAGGGGTGAGAGAGATAGAAGAGGACATCAGAGAAAGAAGACCTTATAAGCCATGATGAGGAATTTTGGATTTTAAGTATGGCAGAAAGCTTTTGGAGAGTTTTAAACAGGGGAGTGATGTGGTCTGATTCATGTGTTAAGACTATTCTGGCATCAAGAGACAAATATCAAACTGTTGATAGCAACCTTACTCATATTAGCTGAAAAACAAGAAGCACTCCAATGGGTGAAGGGAGTAGGAGGCATAGGTTCCCTCCCATTTATGGGATGAATAAACCACATGAATAAAAGGTACAGTGTAGGGAATACGGTCGATGGTATTGTAATAGTGTTGCGTGAGCAGAGCATAACACTTAGAGATAAGGAATCACTCTGTCGTACATCTGAAGCTAATGTAACACCGCGTGTCAACTATACTTCAATAAAAAAAAAAACCCAGAAGCAATCCAAATGCCCATCAACAGTAGAATGGATAAATAATGGACTGCTGTAAAGCAATAAAAATAAGCAAACTAGAGCTACAGACATAACATAGAGGAATCTCATAAACATAATGTTGAATGAAAAAGTCCCATACAAACTAACAAATGCAGTGTGATTCCACTTATATAGAGTTCACACATTAGCCAAAACCTAAACTATAGCTTTAGATTCATGCTTAGTAAACTTTAAGGAAAGTCAAACAAGTGATCACCTTAAAAGGCAGGATAGTGGGAAGGAGGAACAGTGATAGGGAGAGAGGACAAGGAGGGCTTGGTGTAGAACTGCTAATGCTTTATTCCTTGACCTTGGGGATGACTTCATGGATGTTTACTTTGTGATAAACCATTGAATTATACATTTGGTTTTTGTACTTTTCATCATATGTGTTATATTTCACAATAAAAATGTGTAAAACCCTCCTTTGGCTGCCAGGTGGCAAGTGTGCTGCGGGGAATGAAGAGTGGGGGGAGGACCGTTACTTTGGTGACTGCGTGTGACCAGGTGAGTGGTGAGGCATCCAGTGTGATAGTTTTGATGGATTGGGTTTGGGATGTGTTTTGTAGACGAAGTCCACAGGGCTTGTTGATAGATTGGATCCAGTTAGAGTTGGTGATGAGAGCAATAGCAATCAGGATGCCTCCTTGATATTTGGCTCGAGCATCTAGTACCATTTACTGAGGAAGAGAAGGCTTGGAGGGGCAGGCTCGAAGGCGAGATAAAGAATTCCGCTTCAATTCTATCAAGCTTGAGATGCTTGTATGCACTGAAGTGGAGAAAATCAAGTAGACACCAGCTTCCTAACCCGTGAGTTAGCCTCCTGGTGGCTGGCTTCATTATATTCTCGCCCCCATGGTGCAGGCAGTATATCTAAAAAGTCAATCACGAATGCTGCTTCTCTTCTCAGAATCCCCCCAGTGACTGTTGCTCAGGGGCTGAAGGCTGAATTTGTCATGGTCTTCCCAAACCTGTGCCCAACGGGGTCCTGCCTCCCCAGCTCTGTCTCTCCTAGCTGCTCCTCTGTCACTCAGGTCATATCAAAGATGGCATGCTTTCCATATGCTGTACTCTTTATCTCCAGCTTCTTCCCTTGCGCTCCATCTGTCACCCAGGTGACTGTAGACAACCAGGTGAGTGATGAGGGGACTGGGGCTCATTCTTCACGTCTCACCTGGAATAACTTGTTCCCCCAGGAAGCCTTTCAGTGCTTCTGAGCCCCAGGGACTGAGTGAGGGGCCCGCCTGTGTGCTCCCAACCCCGACTTCACCTCGCTCTTCAGTTAGCAGTCATCCACTGCCCTGCAGGTATCCCTTCTTTTTCTTTTTTTATTCAACTACAAGCTATTTGAGGGCAGTGACTGGGTCCTGTTCACAGTTATGTCCCAAGCAGCTGCACCACACCTGTTAAGATAAACTCTCGACAAACACCTCTTGATATTATTATTTAGTACACACCCTGCCCTACGCACATTCCAGGCATGTGCTCTTTCTCTTCTACTGGCAGAACTTCCTTTTGGACTGTCTGCACGCCGAGGCACACTTCCTACTGCTCCTTTCACAACAGTCCTGGCTAGGGCTAAACGACTGAGGCTCCAAGGCAGACCTTCAGGGAGAGAGAACACTGGGAGCCTGGTGTCATCCCCTGAAGTCTTCTGAGAGTGCAGATGCTTTTCTGCCTAAGGGTTTGGAAGGTCCCTAAGGAGGAGGCAAGGATGTTATTGGAGCAGCTGCAAAGAAGACAAGGGAGAACAGAACTCAGCTTTCCTGGTGCCCTCCCAGACAAAATGACTGAAAAATTGCCTCCGGGAGAAAACCTGGGTCTAAGTGGTTGGAAATGCTGTTTGTCCTAGGAAGACATGTGACAAGGGCACTTGAATCATATTATGTATATCTTTCCTGCCTAACACCCCCACTTCCATTTAGCTTGAGTTCTACAGGAGTCATTAAGTGGAAGAAGAGCCACACAGTGTGCAATAGAGGGTGGCCTTGTGTGGGCTGATAGTGACAAGGTTTCTGGGCTTGCTGTTTGTCTGGGAACCTGAAGTATTTTTTTTTTTTAAAAGAACCTGCTGGCAGAGCCGTGGTTGCCCCTGCAGTTTACACTGACCACATCAGCCTCAGGATTTAGTCAGATCTGAGGTCATTCTTGCAATTGTACTATGTTCCTCCCTCAGCTCCACTTCTACCTGCCATCCACAGGTGACCCAGGTATGAGAAAAAGGTGAGCCACCCTAGACCCTAGAGTGAGCGGCAGTGGAGTGGGCTGTCTCCGTGTCAACTAGCTCCCTGTTACCCACCTCAGTGGAGGTGCCTGGGCAGGGCACCCCCTGCCTCAGCCTAGATGTGCAGACTGCAGCCTCAGCTGCTCAGCGCTCCATTCCTGGAGCCGTGGCGAAGCTGCCTTGCAGGGCGAGCAATCACCTGCCATGCTGATTGACGATGGTCGCCCTGTAGTGCTGGTGGCTCATTTTCTTGTAAAGCCTTTTCATGAGAGTCCGCAGACCCTGGGACTGGAGGCTCTCAACAGTCAGTGTGAGCCTTGGCAATGAAAACGCTGGCCAATGAAGGGTCTCTCTCTACATGGAATCGCTTCATTTCTCCTCATTGTTTGGCATGGTCACCCATTAAGGGGCTGAGTCAGGGTGGCTGTGCCTGTGTTGTGAGGGGCTACTGAGGTCATGGGCTTAAAATAAAAGCCCCCCAGATCAGAGCCTCCCTTGGGCACCTGGCCATATGATTTAGGGCCACTGTTGGCATGTTGGTTCTTGGCCTGAGAGGAGACACAGGTGAACACATTGGCAAGGAGGGGTTTATTGGCAGAGGGTAGGGCTCACCAAGGGCTAGAAGAGATAATAGAGATGAGTGATGCAAAGTCCTCATTTTACAACGAACAAACCGAGTCCAGGAAGGTCTGATGACTTGCTGAGCCTAGATCTTCTTCCTAGCCAAGGGCCCTCTTGACACATTCCAGGTTCTGATAGAGGGAGGAGTGGGCTCCTGGGCACTGAGTGCTACTGGAAGAGGGGCCGAAGGCACCAATGGGAAGCGTCCCCTGCCCCACAGCCGTGTGAGCCTAGATTCCTCGACACGCCTCTTGCTCACATAGGGCAAGGGGTTCCTGACATTTCACATGAGCAGTTGGATGTGGAAGGCTAAGTCCAAGACTTTTTGCCCAAAGTAGATGAGCCCTGGAAGGGTATGTAATGGAGACCCCTGCATGGCTGAAGTGGACAGCAGGACGTCAGGAGAACTGGGAGGAGGGTCACTGAAGGTCAGTGGGGGCCATGAGCTCACCCTCCATAACCCCATCACTTAGCTGTCCCTGACCCTCCCTCTGCTCCAGCCAGCAGCCTCCTCCTGTCTTTCACCTCTCTCCTAGGTCTGTCTTCTCAGGGCACCTGTGTAGCTCTTCCCTTTGTCTGGAATGTACTTCCTCAGTATTTTCATGGTTTCATCCTCCATACCCTTCAGATCTTTATTCAGAAGTAATTTGCTCTAGATGAATTTCCTTGGTTATCTTTTCTAAAAATTTAGGCCAGTATATCTCCCTACTTTATTTTTCTTCCTTAACTTTTATCACCATCTAAAATGCCATTTGTTGAAGTTGAAAAAAAATCTTGAATATTGGCTGGATACCTCAACAGATGCAGGTAATAGGAAGACAGGGATCTCAGTAGGATTTGTTGTTTACTATCAGCCAAGATGATAGGCAGCCCCTGTTAGAAGGAGAGGGCCTCACTGGGGGCTTACCAGCCATAGCTGCTATAGGGTGCTATTGTAGGTTCCTGTTACTCCTAATTAGTACAAGTTACACTAACTTCTTCTAAATCCCTCCTTACAGGTCTCTGGGCAGGGATCCATTTTCCTCAGGACGCTTCCCCACGGAGAGTCAGCCAGTCTGAGGTGTGGGTCAATGCCTTTACCTTCTATTGGCTTTTAACAGAAGGCTCTTGGGACCCATTTCCTTTATGCAAAGGGAATTCCAAGCATGATAACTAGGGACAGGGCCCACTTGACTCCAGGCCTCCAGGGGTTGCCTCTCATCCTGGGGTAAGTGCCGGTTGTCCCCACCTGCCACGGGACCACTGTTTGGACCTTCAGGGAAGTCATTTTATGGGAGCAAACCCTGGGCAGTGCACTCTGAAGGCAGCCTGCCCCTCACCTGGCAGACAGAGTTCCTTATAGACTTGCTGAGAATAGAGCCAGGCACACACGCAATACTGTTGAGTGGATGTCCTGGGCTAATCAGGGAGGACAGCAGCACCTAATTGGAAAATCCCAGCATTGCTTTATTAGGAATAAGGAAATTATTTAGTTAGGAGTAAGGAAATCTTTATTCTCCCAAATTCCTTTATTGAGATCCCTTCTCTTTGAAGAATGGCCACCACCTTCTTGCATACTCACCAGGGTCACAGAACTGAAGCATCCCATAGACTTGTCTCATAGGCTTATTTCAGTTCTCACCTGCTTTCTCTTAAGACTGGTCTCATTATCTGTAAAGCATGATTGCTCATGAAGCCAGAAGGTCTCAAGAATACTTGCAAGCTGGAGAGATACAAAATGGGGAGTAAACAATAACATAAGAATGTATTTGAAATTCTTCCCTTCTCTGTCTTTTCTTCATTCGTCCCATCCCTAGATGGCCATTTGGTGTTTTTGCCCATGAATCAACGTGTGGCTTGCTTTTGCATGGTAAGGCAGACAGATCTCCTCTTCAAGAAGGCTCCCATCCAAATTCAGAGCCCTCCCTACATCTCCAACCCCAAACTAAAAACTCAGAGGTTCAGCGATGGTAGGTAATAGGATCTGTACCTACTTCTGCACCTGTTTCTCTTCCATTTGTGACTCTGGGTCTTCCCAGGCTCAGGCCTTTATTCATTTTGCTTTCATCATTTGCGGGGCCAGAGGCAATCTGAACTCAATGACGGGAAATGCTTTCCCTGGTGACAGAGTTGTGGACACCAAAAGGGCCTCAACCTGTTAGGTGGGGCTGAGAGTGGCTCCCTCAAAAAAGGGTTTTTCCCCTTATTGTGCTCTGTGGGGATTCTAGTCAGAAGTGTTTTAAGATGGTAAATATTTTCCCTTCTTATCAATAAATAACATCCCAGCTGGAGGCTAAAAGGCACTTTGCATAGCATTAATTATTGAGACTGCACAACAGCTCACCTTAGGGTGCCAGTCCAGAGGTGGCTGCTCCCCTTACAGTCAGGAGCACAAAACCAATCCCAGGGAGAGCACACCCAGAGACACGCTGGGCTAGGATGTGAGCTGGGCTCTGCACCCTCACCTGCTCAGGTGACTAGCAGGTGACATTTGGGCATTATTGAGATGGGCTGACTTTCTGCTGGATCACACCTTTGTTTTGTTTTGTTTTGTTTTGTTTTGAAAGCGTAGTTATTTATTCTGAGGGGTGGGAGGGGAAGAGAGAGAGCGAGGGAGAGAGAATCCCAAGTAGGTGCGTGAGGTCAGCACAGAGCTCGACTCTGGGTTTGATCGCACAAACTGTGAGATCACGACCTGAACCGAGATCAAGGGTCAGACACTTAACTGACTGAGCCACCCAGGTGCCCCTGGATCACTCCTTGGGATTGTGACAGTCTGGTCATTGATATGCAAGTCTCTGGGGGTTGGAGTATGGGAAGGAATGGGGCAGGGTCATCTTCTCCAGATGCCTTCTACCTAGTGACTTGTAGTTTTAAAGTGACCAGTTGGCACTGACAGTTGTGGTAATGGACTCAATTTTGTCCCTTGAAGTCATTTGTTTTGTGGGGGTAGGATAGCCCTAGCACAGAGCTATCCTCTGGGGTCTAGGCAGTTAGGATGGCCTTTCAGTGGAGATGAAGGGTCATATTTGGGCAGAGTTGGTTAGCAGAGGAAAGCAAGGGTCATATAAAGTGGGACTTCCAAGCCTAAAATCTGCCTATCGTGTGAGGTTCCCCACATCTAGTTCATTCCTCCTCAGCCCTCCTTTTACAGTCAAAGAAAACATCTGTGATCTGAGGAGCTGACTTAGAGGGCCAATATGGTTTGCTTAATAGAAGTTCTTGTTACTGTCTTAATGATGAGCCTTGATACAAGTTGCTGGGCCGCAGATCTAATTAACCGGTGCCACGCTCCTGGGAAGCTGTGTGCGGTGGTGATCAGGTATGTGTGTATCAGGTGGGCGTATTGTTGCCTCAGAGGTTTCCGTGCCTTCTAGTGTTTACTGCACATTCTTTTCTGGGAAATGCAAGCCAGATTTCCTGGAAAAGGGCTAATTTTCCTCCTTCTACTCTTAACATGCCTCAGACTTTTAAGACTACATTGTGCTCTCAGCTGCTCTGCTTGTCATTTATGCTCAGAGACATTGCTGTCTACTTTAGACTTTAAAAAGTACAGGGCAGTGAACCTTTAGGGAGCAGCAGTGAACTGTAACACCCACACTTAACAGACAAGAACCTGCAGTGAGTGAACAAGGGCATGTGGCACTTGTCCCTGGGTCAGGCAGGCAGGGGTGGGGAGTGGAACAAAACCCGGAACCCAGCCCAGTGCTCCCCATCCAGTGCTCTTCCCACCAGTCACGCTGCTTCTCCTCATCTCCAGGGCAAGTCTGGAGAGAACACAGAATATGGGCAGAGAAGCAGGGCAGTTGTTGAATGTGCTGTAATGGAGTTCCGTAGACAGCATTGTCCTTGGGGTGCTTTGAGGGACATGCAGAGAAAGCAAGGATGTGGCAGGACTGGGCTGGGTGTTAGAAGGTGCAGAGAGACAGCACAATGTGGAATAAAGTTGGTCCTTGGTTGAGTATATGTCCGTTTGGGTGGAGAATGGAGGCACAGGTCTACAGTGGGGCTTGTCGAAGGCTGCAGAAGTCAACCAGACCTGGACTGGTCTTGAATCCCTGATTTCCAAGGAGTAGGCAATAATGGTGCTCTCACTGTGTGCTGTGCCGGGGGTGGGAAGGTGGGGTAGGGGGCTCCTAAGAGAAAATCTACATGACATTTGCAGTCTTGTTCAGAAAATAAGGTGAAACAGCTCTGCACCTATGAAACAGGGTAGAATTCAGGGCTAACCTCCCAGTACTGGGGTTGTTCAAGGAAGGGAATGAAGGGTATTTAAAGGGAAGACGATGGAGAAGAGTAGTCTTGAACTAAGGCCTCAAGGATGGGTGAAATTGGGGTGGCAGTGAAGGTGTAAGGGCTACAGGGTCCGGGAGCATCTTGAAAAAAAGCATGTAGTTATTGAGTGATGATGAGGAGACAGACTTGTGTAAAAAGGATTCACACATATGCTGCTTGTGCGTGTGTGTATATGTGTTGCATGCATGTGTATGGGGGTGTGATGGAACAAGGTTGGAATAGGAATTATCATGATAGCAAGACATTTGAATTCTGGTCTCCACTCTTACTTACCAATAGCTGTGTTTAAGCAAGACACTTACCTTTTTGTACCTTGGTTTCCTGGTGTATAGTTCTTTCCAGACCTTCCAGGCTTAACTTGTAAGAGAGACATTTTGAGTGAAGACCCTCAACTCCCCGACCTTATCATCTCTGGATATTTCCCCAAGGATGACAGGTAGAGACTGGGAGGGAGGGCATCTTTTATGACTCTGCACCCTGGCCGGGAGACTGCCTCAGAGCCATCAGTATTTATTGGGAGAGATTTAATGGAGCTCTCAGAAGCCTGTTACTCTCAGGCAAACCAGAGCCTGAATTAATGCTTTAATTATCCAGATGCCTTCCCGAAGGCCCTATTCTCTATTTTAATTTTGGAAAACTCACGTATGTGATATTCTTCTTCTCTTGATCTTTCATCTGTCAGGCTGAAAACACTCCTTAGTTCTTGAATGGAGGTGATCAACATTTCACATCAGTGCCCAGAGGGGTTCTGAACTGGGTCCAAGAGCGTCTGATGAGTGTGGGTATTACGACAAGAGTTTCTAGATGGTACCATGTTTATCAGGTAGAGGTGAGTATGTACAGATGCTGTGCCTCCTGTGGCTGGACAGCTGTCTGGATTGGAGCAGGACAGGAGCTAACATGCAAATCAGGAAGTGGAGGCAGCCTTAAGAACTACACAAATCTAGCTGGGGAAGAGAGTAGTCTGCCAGTCCAGAGAGCCTGTGAGGCCAACCTTGGGCATGCAAGTCCTTGGTCGTACAGTGGCCCCATTCAGCAGGGGATGAAGCCGCTGGCTCTCTGCAGTTCCATCATAGTTGAGGCACAGCTGAAGCTGTAGGAGACAGGCTGAAGGTGCTGGAGGAGCTAGGGGCTGATGGACCTTGAAGGGTGGTGGAGAGGGGAGAGAGGAAGTATAGAAAGGCACAGTCAGAACAAGCATGCAAGCAAGGGTCAGTGAGCACACACACCTTTAGCCATTCAGGCTGGGCCTCTGTCTCAACAGCGTCATCCCCAAATACTCAAACTTGGGAATGGTTGGATATATCCCCCTACCTTCTTTGCCTCAGATATCCCCATTTTTCATCCATAACCTCTGCAGTTAAGGGATTAACTAACTAATTTGTCAAGTATTTATTAAGTGCCTACCATTTACTAGGCACTGTGTTGGTGCTGAGGATATAGGAGGGAACAAGACAAAGGCAAATCCCTGCATTTTGAGAGGGAGGCAACCCCAAATTAAAAAAAAAAAACAAATAAATAATTATAAATGGTGGTAAATCCTGTGAAGAAAGCAAACAGGAAGCTGGCAGAGAAAAACCAGGAGAACTCTTTTTGATGCTGTGTTAGGAAAGGATTCTCTAGGAGGTGACATTTAAGTTTGATCTGAGGAAGGAGCCAGCCACTAGGAGAGCAGGAGGAGCAAGATTCTAGCTAGAGGGAGTGGCGGGGAACGTCAGAGTAACTGAAGGAGACTGAAGTATGTGGATTCCTCTCTCACGAATAGTGATGGAGTTAAGGTTGGGGGGTGGTGGTTTATACAGGGGTGAGCGAAGCACGGAGTTACAGCCTGGACAACTCCCGGTGCTGAGGTCCCAAGGTCCACAGCAAGTGTTCAGGGTCCATGTGTGTGTCTGGGACATGACGGGTACCCTGGACTCTTCAAGACTGAGGAATATGGCTTCATATTCCCAGGAGTTGCAGAACTTTGGGTTTCTGCTATGGAGAAAGTGATTTGGATGCTGTATCTGGCTTTTTGTGGCACTTGTAGCCAATTACCATGCACTTGGTGTATGGTAAGAAACAGGAATTTATTCTCTTATAGTTTTGGAAGAAGTCATATATCAGTATCATGGAGCCAAAATCAAGGTGCTGTCAGGGCCGAGCCCCCTCTAGAGAAGAATCTGTCTTTTGCCTCTTCTGGCTTTGGTGGCTACTGCATTCCTCAGCTGTGGTTGCATCACCCCCATTTCTACTTCTGTGGTCACATTGCTTTCTTCTTCTGTGTCCACTATTCCTTTGCCTCTTATAAGGATACTTGTCATTGCACTGGGGACTACCCAGATAATTCAGGATATCTACCCATCTCAAGATCTGTAATCACATCTGCAAATCCCTTTTGCCATCTAAGGTAGCATCCACAGGCCCTGGGAATATTAGGGTGTGGACATATTTGGAGGCCGTTATTCAGCTTGTAAAGGGGTGGAGGGAGGAGTGAGGCAGGATCCACGTACCAGCTTCTGGGGTAGATGATCCCTGGGGCTTGGTTGGAGCCACAGTAAGCATGGGTAAAAAATACTTGAGTATATCTGCAGCTATGATATTTTAATTTTTCATTACATCGTAATCCTATTATTCCCAGGAGAGGATTTGACCAGCAGGAAGGAGGGATGAGAAGTTGGGGTGGCAGAAGCCCTGGGCCTTTCACCTTCATCAACTCTTTGTGTTTTTAACAAAAAGCGTCCTGGCACAGAGTGAAAGGGCACAGAGCAGTGGGAAAAGATGGTGGCCAAGCGAGTGGGGGTGGCAGAGGGTGGCGGAGGGTGGGGACTTCCACTGGCATTAACAGGGTCCTTTGCTGACTTCAGCTCTGAGTTAATTATGGTTAGATTTTTAAGAATTTATAAGAATTTATGGACTTAAATAATTACCTGAGACAAGATTAAGTAAATAAGAGAATACGGTATTTCCTAGATCTGTCAAGGAAACATTAAGGTCTCCTACCTAGACAGTCTTTTCAGAAATATTGAATTTCTTTTTATTATTCCTGAAGTGAAACAAGAATAAATTTGAATAATTAATGCATTGGTCTCCCTCTTCACCGCCTTCTCTGTCACTTATTAGCATCTATATCATCTTAAGGTGCTGAGAGGAAAGAAATAGATCAAAGATGTGGCAGTGCAATTTGTAGGCATCAGCTAAATTGCTCACTTGGCTGTGGTTGGAGGTAGTGGTTATGATTGGAGGGTGAGGGGTTCTTGGCTGTAAGCTCCTGGGGGACTGTGCCAATGTCTGCTGTCACTGATCTGTCCCAATAAAGGACTTGGGTTGGTGAGCCCTTAAAATAGGACTTTCTGGGGTACAGGGGTGGCTCAGTCAGTTGAACATCCAGCTTCGGCTCAGGTCATGATCTCACAGTTTGCGGGTTCAAGCCCTGCATCAGGCTCTTTGCTGTCAGTGCAGAGTCTGCTTCAGATGCTCTGTATCCCCCCTGCCCCTCCCCCACTCATTCCTTCCCCCTTTCTCTCTCTCTCAAAAATAAACATTAAAAAATAAAATAAGACTTTCTAGTTGTTTTTTTTTTTTATTTTTCAGAGAGTGAGAGAGAGAGAGAGAGCGAGCATGAGGAGGGGAAGCGGTCCCAAACAAGCTCTGCACACACTCAGTGTGGAGCCCGACACAAGGCTTGATGCTGGGCTTGATCCCATGACCGTGGGATCATGATTTGTTGAGCCAAAATCAAAAGTCAGACACCCAACCGAGTCACGCAGGCACTCTAAGACTTTTCTTTCTGATTGGGATGGGGACTGGAGCTAAGTGTGGGCTGGAAGAGATGAGCAGATGGGTTGGTGCCACCCAGGATTGGAGGGAAGCCAGGACAGGGTTGTGGATTGGCCCTGAGTTCCCCCTTGAAAGCAGTCTTGGGGGAGGTTCTATCATGCTGCCTTGGCTTCTGGACAACTGCTGATTATTGGCTGTGCCACTGCCTTCTCGATCTCATGCAGGTCATTACCAGCTATACATATTGGGAATTAATGAGATGGTCACGGTTTGGCTTTTTGATGAACTGATGGCTTCCTCCACTAACCTAGAAGGGCATGTGGTATATCATCTCTCTGGGATCCTTCAAGAGGCCTTCATTTATGTATCCCGCAGGATTTAATGGGAGTCTATACTAGGTCAGGTTCTGGGTATACCACAAGCCATGGTACAGGCTTGGCCCTACATTGCTTTTGTATAGTGGGAGAAACAGAGAAGCACAGGCAATCATAGTAGATGTGGGATGTAAGTGCAAGGTAAGCGGAGAGCACAAAACCTGGTCTTGAGAGTGAAGGGTGGCTTTCTGGCGGAAGTCATGTCTACTCTAAAGTATGAAAGATTAATTTGGCATTAGCCAAGTAACATGGAGAGGAGGACATTCCAGATAGAGGGAACAACATATGAATAAGCTCTGCAGAGAGAAAGCATGATGTGTTTGGGAAACCGGAAGCAGTCTAGCATGAATATAGTGGCAGGAGAGGGATGGGGGTGAGAAGAGATGGGGGTGAGCCAAACATAGGTCCTTTGGATTGGACATTAGGACAATGGGTCATGAATAGGTTTAAACATGGGAGTGACAAGATCAGATTTTTCTATTATTTTAGAAAATTCACTCTGGCTGTAGTGTGGAGGATGATTTGGGGAGGGGTTAAATTCTTTAGTAGGGACTCCAGTTCAGGGGCTCTTGTAGTCATCTGGACAACAGACATTGGTAGGATAGACTAAGCTCTCAGCAGTGGGGATGGAGAGAAGAGAAGATATTTGAAATATTAAAAGAGTAGAAGTGATAGGACTTGTAAGTTGTGGAGAACGAGGAAGGCGGAATAGAGGTTGACACCTAGGCTTCATTTGTGGGCAATAAAATGGTCTCATTTGCTTAGATAGGAAACATAAGAGGTGCAGCCGACTTTTCAGGAAAGATTCTGAGACACTGGTTGGATATTCCAGAGGAGATGGTACTGGTCTCACCACATGGACGGAACAGGGCAGAAGATGCAGAATTGGATCCTCAGCACATACATGGTAACTGAAACCAAGCGAGAGGTGAGAGCTTCCAGTGAGTAAGGAAAGATGAGATCCATCATGTTATGGTTACTCATTGTTGCATAACAAATGACCTTCAAGCTTAGTAGCTTAAAACAACAAATATTTTATTATATTTCATCATTTTGTGGGTCATAAATTTGGCCAGGGCTTATCTGGGTAGTTCTTATGTTCTGTGTAGGGTTAACTCAAGTGACCAGTGGTATTTGTTTGTGGAGGAGCTGCTCTGGAGAATGCAAGGAGGCTTCACTCACACATCTGCCATTTTGGTAGAGATGGCTAGAAGTCCTGGCTCCGCTCAGACTCTCCAAGAAAGCTGTCTAAGGGTGACTGAACTTCCTGCATGGAAGCTAAGGATTTTCAGATTGAGTATTCAATGAGGGAGAAATAGAAATTGTCAGTGTCTCAAGGCATAGGCTCAGAAGCTAGCACTGTCTTATTTTAATGCATTATTTTGATCAAAGCAGTCACAAAACCACTCATTGAGATTCAAGGCTAGGGGTAGAGACTATGCTTTGATAGGAGGAGTGTCCTATTTGTCAAATTTGTGGCCACCATACTGAGGAAGGAAGGCAATAGAAGGCTGTAGGAGACAAAGCCATCATTATTTATAGGCAAGAAGTTAGAAGAGATTCCTTGACTATTAGTTGATAATTTGTATGTACCAGTATTGCTATATTGGATTGTCAAAAAATGAAATATTATTATACATATTTGATAAATAACCATTTCCCTGAGTTCCTAAGTGTTGTCTAACTGCCCTGGCTGACTTGGTCCTTCCCCTACACACAGAAATTGGACTTTTACTTTATTTATGATTGCCTTTACTATTTAATATTTATCTCCATATAAGACTGTAAGATGAATGAGGGAAGAGGACTTTTCTTTGTTTTAAATGAATGTCCATTGTAATGTCCTTGCCACATAGTAGACAATCAATATTTGCTCAATGAATACATGAGTGAAACAAATATATATTGAGTATCTACTATGTCCCAGGCATGTTCCGGGCATAGAGACAGACAGAACATAAAAGAAATAGGTGAAGTCTATAGTATGTCAGATGTTGATAAGTGCGCTGGAGAAAATCCAGGCAGGAGTTCAGGGAGCACGAGAAAGAAGTTGCTATTTAAATTGAGCTCTCAGGGAAGCCCTTAATGAGAAGGTAAATTTTGAGAGAAGATCTGAAGGAATGAATGAACAGGCTTACACAGTGGGTTTGGGGCACTGAGAATCCACCTCATCAAAATCCAGACCTTTCTCTCCAGCTTCCTGGGTCAGAAAGGTTATCATTAGAGATCCCTTCCTGTGGTTGGGTTGCCTGTATCTCAGCCTGTTCCTTTAGAGGGACACTGAACGACAGGTATCGTCAGAGCTTTACTGTGGAAGATGTGGCTGAGGCTGTCCTGAGAGTAGGTTTTCATAGAGCGAGAAGGGAAGAGCTGTAAGGTGCTGGCTGCCCGACAGGGTTCTGGGGAGGACAGGGTCTAATCAGTAGGATATAGGAGGACAGGGCAGCTCACATTCCTTTGTGGAAAGGGGAAGCGGGGAGAGGCAAAAAGGAGGATTTGCCCATGAAGAACTCCAAACAGAAAAATAAGTATGGCTAACCTCAAGCCTCATGAATGGTATTAACAGGTGAGGTTCTGGATCTTGCCAACCTCCTGTGCAAGACTCCCAGGAAGTGTGTTCAGTTGTGTGAAGAAAGAGGACCAGGGTCTGATGGCGGCCTGTTCCATGAGGAGAGAGAAGTCTCACTGGGAGAAAACCACAGAGGAAGGGATGCACTTGACAAAGAAGACTGGTCCTTAGGGGAAAGAGTCCAGGGGGGTGGTTAAGCTGGACCACGCCCTGACTGCTTGGGTTCGAGTCCTGACCCTGTCACACACCAGCTGGTGACCTTAGGCAAGATTGTTTCCCTTTCTCTATCAGTTTCCTCGTCTGAAAAACGTGGAAGAATAACGAGACCTACCCACAGGGTGGAGGTGGGGGTTACATGAGGCATGGCGTGGGGACTTATTACCCTGGGAATTCTATCGTACTCATTTTACTAATGACTGGAAATAAACTCCACATTGTAGGCCTCTGTTGAAAGAAGCTCTCGACCACAATGCTTGTGTACAGACCAGTAACTGCTTGGCTGTTGCTGGAGGACAGAGGAGGTTAAAGCTAAATTGACAGAAGGCATTACCAAGTACGGAGGCATCAGAGACCGGGGATGAAACATCTCTGAGACTGTGAGGCAAACCCGCAGGGCGCTGGGACCCACTTTCCAAGACAATTTGCACACTACTTTGTGATCCAAAATTTCATGCTGTGTTGTTTTAGTGGCTTATTTCCCCCATTTCCTTTTTTTTGCAGGACCCCTCTTGTACCTTATGTTGACAGGGCATCTCTTCCCACGTTTACAACCAGATGTACCTGGGATGGGGTCCTATTACATAATCCGTATTGTGGGGCGAGCTCACAGGTGTTTCTGGTGAGATGTGGACCGGTAACCTGAGCTGACCCTGCTGTGCTGCGGTTAAGATCATCTTTGAGGACAGTCTGCCAGCCTGTAAGCCCTACACAAGTAGGTACGGCTAAGTGTGCTGAGAAGCCAGAGCGGGTGTATTAAATTAAGAATATGCAGATTATGACCTGCTATGTGAGAAAACACAGATCACCCACCCAGGGTAGGCAGGTAGCTCTCTCTCAGCATCTAAGGTCCCACTTGGGGGAAGTGAACCCCCGCCTCCAGGATTGTATTGATTAAAGGTGCAGTTTCAATATACCCACATAACGGAAGACATGCCACAAGATTTCTTACTTCCAGATCCCAGAAACCAGGGAGTTAGGGGCTGCAGTGAGCTGGAGAGGAGGGTAGCCTTGTGTCCTGGGTCACCAGTGAGCGGGAGATAGAGAGCAGCGTAGCAAGCATCTGTTACTTATAACAAAGTTGGGGTGGAAGTCACTAACTTTTCTCAACTCTAAGTGGTTATTTTAAAAGGTACCCTGGGGGAAAAGCAAAGTGGGGACTTGGGACAGGAATCCTAAGCTTAGGTCTTGATCTAAGTATGCGGACTTTGGATGTGGGCAGGACTGCTATGCTGTAAAATGCCAAGGCAGTGAACGTCTTCTTACCTATTCATCCGCAGGCCTATGTGGTGCCTCGGGCCAGTGGGAGCAGGCGTGTTGAAAATGCTTGGTTGGTCTTGGTACATGGCCAACATGTGACTTCCTTAACGCCTGTGGGTGCTCCTGCAGACAGATATATAGGGAATGTCCTAGACGACTTGGAGGTGTCATGGCTGAGTTACTTCCCTTGAACTGTTGAGAAGTGGAGCATGACACAGGGATAGAGAAGGGTAGTGGGACTCTACTCTATTCCTTGGCTGCTGCTTTCCAGTTGTGTCTGTGTGTGTATGCGTGTGGCTAGGTTGATTGTGACCTCATAGAAGCTGTATCCTATATCATCTATTTGCTCTTTATCTAACCCACACAGTCTCCACTTTCCCTAGTTTAACATGACTTTGTGCCTAGCGCCTGGGACACAATGGTGCTTGATGGACTCTTGGTCTGACTTTGTCCCTTAGTGGCTGGACCCACTCCAGCACCCTGCTCTCCCTAGAAGACATACATGTCCTGGCTTCTGCACCATCTGTTGCCAGACCTTGCTAGAAGAGGAGACCTGGGGCCTGCAGGCCTCAGCCTTGTTTAGACCTCTCTGCCACCAGCTTCAGAGCCAGAGCTGTCTCTGAGGCTGTTCCAGGCTCCTCTGCTGTGTTCTGTTCCTGGCAGGCTGGGCTCCTGCTGCACCCTGGGAGTTTCCTGATCCTGAGGCTTGAAGTGGGGGAAGGCTGAGTTCTTTACACCCTTGTCTCTCCCTCCTCTCCACTCCCAAGCCCTGGTAGGAGCCCTTAGAGTATTCTTTGGCTCCAGTGGACAAAATAAGTGGTTGCTCAAATAGGTTCTAAATATAACCAGTGCAGCAAAGAAGCTCAGTTAGAGGGTATGGAGAAGTTGTACTTGGGTAAACGACTATTTATTTCTGATTATTTTACCAGTAATTGGACCTGCCCGCTCCCAGGCATCCTCTTCGCCTCTGTTTTAGCAGCAAATGTATTTGTTTCCATTGAAGCTGTTCCCCTCCTCCCTTTCCACCTGCTGCTTCCTCGCCCACCCACTGTTTGAAAGGAGTCTTCACTCTTGTTCTTGTTCTTGGATGAACCCCAACAGCTCACTGAGTAGAAAGATGGGCTGGGGAAGGTCTCTGGGAGCCCTGGTGGATGGAGCTAAGCCCACTCCTTCGTGGCTCACAGCCCTCAGGAATGGGCGTGACCTCACATTGCTATGCTTAGAAGTCCTCATTCAGCCGCTTTGGGGACTTTTAAACATCAAAACCGCTACTTATTCCCACCTCCGTATGAGAAAACTGAAGTGGATGCATGTAATTCTGACTCTTCCTGGACTCCCTGGTGAGCAGAACTGGCTCCTCTCCCTGTCCTGGGCTACTAGCCTCTGGAGTGGGGACAGACTCCTGTTTTTGTTTCCCTAACTTTATTTTTCTTGTTTTGAAATAAAGGATGCTGCCAGGCACCCTATGTGAGCTCAGTGGGAGTAGGCCAATGATGGTAATTCATGGATAGGATTGCCTGGGTATTGCCCTAGGGAAACCTCCCCCTGCTCTACAGGGAAATTCAGCCCTGCCTAACCCATCACTGTTCAACTTGAGGCAAATGAGAGTGTCTGGTTTTTCCTAGATTTCAAAGCTATAGGGATTAACCCCCAAACATCTGAATGACATTTGGTATCTAGATGCTACGGATATTTGGGATCTAGATGCCCAGCCCCTGAGGGAGCCTGGGAGGCCCACACTGGTTGGACGCCATCCCTGGAATCTTTGCCTCTTGCAGTTGTGAATGAGGGCAACAGGGAGGTCATGTCTAATCCCTGAGGGATTTTTTTTTCCTGCTGCTCATTCAGCGTGGGCAGAGGAAATGGTGGTGGGCTACTGACATTTGCCATGCAAGGGAGTAAGAGGTTTGCTTCTGGAGGGTTCTCTGGGTCAGAAAGCAGGAGGTCCTGGTCATCTGATGAGTATATGGGGAGGGGAGGCAGAGTAGAGAGACCTGACATGCACATGCCTTTTTGTTTTTTAAATAGTTTATTGTCAAATTGGTTTCCATATAATACCCAGTGCTCTTCCCCACAAGTGCCCTCCTCCATCACCACCACCTCTTTTCCCCCTCCCCCTTCCCCTTCGACCCTCAGTTTGTTTTCAGTATTCAATAGTCTCTCAGGTTTTGCGCCCTCTCTCTCCCCAACTCTCTTTCCCTCTTCCCCTCCCCCTGATCCTCCATTAGGTTTCTCCTGTTCTCCTGTTAGACCTATGAGTGAAAACATATCTATCCTTCTCTGCCTGACTTATTTTGCTTAGAATGACACCCTCGAGGTCCATCCACGTTGCTACATATGGCCAGATTTCATTCTTTCTCATTGCCATGTAGTACTCCATTGTGTATATATACCACATCTTCTTGATCCACTCATCAGGTGATGGACATTTAGGCTTTTTCCATGTTTTGGCTATTATTGACAGTGCTGCTATGAACATTGGGGTACATGTGCTCCTATGCATCAGCACTTCTGTATCTGTAGGGTAAATCCCTAGCAGGGCTATTGCTGGGTCATAAGGGAGTTCTATGGATAGTTTTTTGAGGAACCTCCACACTGTTTTCCAGAGTGGCTGCACCAGTTTACATTGCCACCAACAGTGTAGGAGGGTGCCCGTCTCTCCACACCCTCGCCAGCATCTACAGTCTCTTGGATTGTTCATTTTAGCCACTCTGACTGGCGTGAGATAGTATCTCAGTGTGGTTTTGATATGAGTTTCCCTGATGATGAGTGATGTTGAGCATCGTTTCATGTGCCTGTAGGCCATCTGGATGTCTTCTTTGGAGAAGTGTCTGTTTATGTCTTCTGCCCATTTCTTCACTGGGTTATTTGTTTTGTGGGTGTGGAGTTTAGTGAGTTCCTTGTAGATTTTGGATACTAGCCCTTTATCTGATATGTCATTTGCAACTATCTTTTCCCATTCTGTTGGTTGCCTATTAGTTTTCTTGATTGTTTCCTTTGCAGTGCAGAAGCTTTTTATCTTGATGAGGTCCCAATAGTTCATTTTTGCTTTCATTTCCCTTGCCTTTGGGAATGTGTTGAGTAGGAAATTGCTGCGGTTGAGGTCAAGGAGGTTGTTTCCTACTTTCTCCTCAAGGGTTCTGACGGTTTCCTGTCTCACATTCAGGTCCTTCATCCATTTGAGTTTATTTTTGTGTATGGTGTAAGAAAGTGGTCTAGTTTCATTCTTTTGCATGTTGCTGTCCAGTTCTCCCAGCAACACCTGATAAAGAGGCAGTCCTTTTTCCATCGGATACTCTTTCCTGCTTTGTCAAAAAATTAATTGGCCATACATTTGTGGGCCCAGTTCTGGGTTCTCTATTCTATTCCATTGGTCTATGTGTCTGTTTTTGTGCCAATACCATACTGTCTTGATGATGACAGCTTTGTAGTAGAGGCTAAAGTCTGGGATTGTGATGCCTCCCGTTTTGGTTTTCTTCTTCTGACATGCCTTTTAAAAGAATAGAGGAGGACTGGCCACAGAAACAGACTGGACCGTGTCTGTCGGCAGGTTGCTTTCTGTGTGGAGGATGCCATGTCTTCTTCAGTGCAGCGTCCAGAGCAGTCTTAAACTCCTCAGATTTCGAGGGGGACCAGGTGGAAGTAGCCTTTCTTTTGTTTGGAATGGGTAAGTTTCACCAACTACTCCTGTTGTGTGGTCAGGAACTATTTCTGGAGACTTAGCTAAGACGTTGGAAGCGTGCAAAAACAACTCAGATCTGTTTTGCTGCAAGATGTAACAATGGGGTTTGTAATGATTTCTCTTCCAGTGCGTAAAGGGACATTTTAAAGAGTGTTTGGTGAAATCATATTCAGTGTGTAATCTTATGAGAGTTTAGAAGGCTGCAGAGAGATTTATCTTGGATGGTAGAAAGAGCTTCATTATTGTAGGCTGCTGATCCAATGAACTAAGGAACATTCAGGCCTATCCTTCCATGGAGATTACTCAGAAAAGCCCGGACAGCTGCTCTTCTGCAATGGGTTAAACGTGAATATTCTGTTTTGGAGGAGGAGTGTTGTTGAGTGGGGAATCTGGCCATCGCAGAGCTGTGCTTTATGGCTGATTTATTCATCATGAACTATCATTTCACGTCAATGTAAAGCAGACTTCTAGAAACTGTCCTCCCTCAGAAGTACACCCAGCACACTACATAATGTCCTTGTAACATTTCCCCCATATGTCTCTTCCTCAAATACCAGTCTAATGCATATGCCAGCAATGTTCTCCGCTTGTAACATTCCTTACTTCTATCGTTTTATCAGAAACTCAGGAAAGCAGTTGTGGGACCAACAGGAGTTTTGGATGACACCAAAGCTGAATGACAAAGTATTCATTTGGATGCAGCTTCTGGCCATGCCTTGGAAAGCACCAGGGATGTGTAGGATTTGAGCAGTGGCTCAGTCACACACTAACTGTCAGAATCCTTGATAAGTCCCTTACCTTCCTGGCCTTAGGCCACTATTTATATAATAGAGGCTTGGCCTGATTAATTCACTCAATAGGTATTTATGGAACATTAGCTATGTGCTATAAAGCATGGGATGTGTAGTCAAATAAGATACAACTCTTTAGCTGGAGGGACTCGGAGGGGCTTTGGACAGAAGACAGAGACCTATAAACAAATTACAATGCCAAGTGTGTAACATGCTGAGAGCCATAAATGAGAGATGGATTAATTCTGCCTGAGAGGGTCAGGAAAAAACTCATTGAAGGAAGGAACATTTGCACTTGGCCATGAAGGGGGAAGACAGAAAGAACAGCATGGGCGAAGAGATGGAGGTTCAAACGTGCACCATGGATGTGGGGAAGAGCAAGCAGTCCAGTGTGCCTGAAGGGGGAGGCAATGCCGGAAAGGAACTTGGAAACCAGCTAAAATGGGTCCATTGGCCATTCTAAGGAACACAGGCTTGCACTCCCACTTAACCCAGCTAAAATGGGTCCATTGGCCATTCTAAGGAACACAGGCTTGCACTCCCACTTAACGACCTTCTAGTTCTATTTTTCTTTAAATTTTTAATGTTTTATTTATTTTTGAGAGAGAGAGAGACAGCGTGAGCAGGGAAGGGTCAGAGAGAGAGGGAGACACAGAATCCAAAGACAGGCTTCGGGCTCTGAGCTAGCTGTCAGCACAGAGCCCGACGTGGGGCTCGAACCCATGAACCGTGAGATCACGACCTGAGCCAAAGTCGGATGCTCAATGACCGACTGAGCCACCCAGGCACCCCAGGCCTTCTAGTTCTGATATTCTACAGATGTGTATGTTTTAAAATGGTGAATATTATGTGATGTGAATTTTATCTCTATTTTAAAGACTGAAGAAAAAAAGAAAGAAAAAAACCCCATGATCTTTTGGACACACCACACAGTTATTCTCTGGGATCTTGTTGCCTCTACCGGGTAAAAGGGGCTGGGACTCTCAGTGCTCAGATCCCCTAAGCCTGTGAGGAGGGTGGTTCTAGTGCCCTCCAGGTGTGGGGGGCACAGGGCACAGCGTTCCCCTTTCTTAGGGGCTTACTACACCTCTCCACTCCTTGTTTCACCACTGATGGTTCCCCGGTCCACAGGGTGAGAGCTTCTGATCTTCTTCTTCTTGTAGTCTCCTTGCGCTGCAGTCTAGACACTGAATCCTCTCTGCTTCTTCCTGCGGGCTGACTTCTAGAAACTACAAGCTAGGAACTGACTCTTTTTCTTCCTCTGCGATTTTTCGGTATCATCCTTCCTGAGGCCACTCACCCAGACTGTCATGGGAGACCCAGCATGGGAAGGACAGAAACCTGGAGGTGGGTTTGAAAATTTGGGTTTGGAAATTTCGCATGCATCCCAACCTTCTGCTTCATACTGGGCCTCTCCCCCAAGTAGCAGGGAAGGTCTCAGTGGTTTTTTGGGCCAGGAGATTTGCCTGCTTTACTCCTTTTCCCAGGACCCCTTGGGAACACGGAGGACTGTCATTAGAAATGAGGGGCTGACCCTGGACAGAGGCAGCATAAAATGGGGCTTTCCAATACCCTTGAAACCACCTGCCGAGGCAGCTGTTTGCTGTCCTCCTGTCACCTGAAAATGTATCTTCCCCAGCTGCCTGTCCCCTCCTGCAGGTGCATGCCTTGGTGCCTGCAGGTCAGCCTCTGGCCAACCACTGCTCTGTTGTGTATCTGAAGCTGTTATAGGGAAGAGGACTCAGCTTGATCTTGAAACTGTCAAGATGGCTCTGTTAGCCACAGACCAAGCAGCCTTGAGCAAACTGACAAGACTATTATCCACATCTGTGAACAGTGATATGATTACTTAATACATTCAGCCTTCAGTCTATGAATTAAGGATTATTAGAATTATTAAGTGCACGTATTACTCAGCACAGTGCCTGGCGTGAGGCAGGAGCTCCGTGAATGGTCTCCGCTGAGACCATACTGATTATTATTACCGGATGTGTGATCTTGATAGCCACTTACCCTCTCTGGGCTTGTTTTCTCACTTGTCAATGGAGCCAGTGTTGCCTCCTTTACAGGGCTGTTTGGAAGACTAGTTACATGCCAGCATGTGGCAGTCAGCAGGTAGGTGCTGGATAAACCTTCATCTGCCCCCTTTTCATGTTTTCTCCAGCAGCTCTGGTCCTTCCTCTTCAGAGACCAAAAGGGGAAGTGCTTTGTCCCCATCATGACCTCACAACTCTGGGTCTGTTTTACTCGGACTCTCTTTTTCCCAGAGTCCCAGAGCCTGATGTACTTTCCCAGTGGGTGCAGAGATAAAGGAGGGTCTCATTCGTGGTCCTGTCCGCCGTGGCTGACGGCAAGACTTCCTCATTATGGGAATGAGTCTTTGCCTTTGTTGCTGTTGCTGACCTGGGTACCCTCCTTAGCTAGCCATGGCTTTGTTGCTTAGAAGGTGTGTGGTCTTGGGCAAGGCACTCCCCCCCCCCTCCCCGCCCCAGGCCTCAGTTACCTTGTCTGTAGAATGGGGGTAATGGTACTGTTTGCCTCACCCATCTTATAGCATTTCTGGCACCTAATGGAACGACGAATGTGGAAGTATTTTGTAAAGTGTTGGGCAGTTGTAAGGGATTAGTATTCTGGACTCCCTCACTACCTAAAGTGTTGCCATCCCTCTTGGATCACAAGTATCTCCCAGAAGTAGCTTGTCTGGCTGGAGGCCTTATATCAGTTGGAATGAGAGCAAAGCATGGGAATAAGATTTAGACATGCACACCAGGGAAGGGAAATGGTACGGGGGCGGGGGAAGGGAGAAATGTGAAAGAGAGGTCTTTTGATCTTATACTTTGCCTCTGGCTGACCTCACCTTGGGGCATCCTTAGGAACCCCATTATGGGTTCACTGGAGAGGCTGGAGGGGAGGCTGACAGGGTATAAACATCCCATCTGAGCTCTTACAGGTCCCAAAGGCCTTGGGGCACAGTCTCCTGAGGGTCAAGGCTGCAGTTCCGAGATGAGGTGCATACTGTGGACAGTCACCTGTCATTGCCTCCTTTGAAGCCCCCTGTTCCAGGTTGCTATGCTACATGCAGGAGACGGATAAACATGCATTCATTTCAGGTTTCGTTCTATAGGACTGGAAAACATATTTTGTGCCTAGTATGGTGCAGAAGGTTATAAAGAAGCCAAAAGAGCCATCGCTGTTTTCGGGGCACTCATGATCTCATTAGGAATGTAAGAAATAGATATGTGAAAACCATTAGCAAACCCAAACCCAAACCAACCCCCTTGTGAACACTCACCAGAATGTGTGTGAGATGTGTGTTTATTGCTATAATAATTCAGAGAGCACTGCCAGGGTGGGTAAGGGAGGAAGGAGGGAATCTGTGTTTGGCAGTGGTAGGAACTAAATCTGGACAGTGTCTTAGGTCACTTTTCTGGAAGCAGATCCTGAAGTAAAGACTGGTATGCAAACGATTTGTCAAGGAAGTGGTTCCAGGAGAAACCAGTGAGGGGCCGGGGGTGTGGGTGGGGGGCGGGCAGGACAGGGCAGAGAAGACACCAAGCAATGCTGATGTTCTAGGTGATGTTCCGGCCTCAGCCTGTTCCCTCAGGGAATTCAGGGGGCATAAATGACAGGGCTGACTTTGTCTAGCCGCTAGGCAAGGCTTTTATAGTCCTGCTCATCGTCTGCACGGTGGGAGACACAGACCCCAGGTACGTCTGGCTCTCTGCGCACCCGTGGCAGGGCTCACAGGTGCCAGGGGTTGGAAAAAAGGCACGCGGAATGGAAGGCAGTGCACAGAAGTGGCGAGAGAAATCCAGGCACAGTTGTGAGCAGTGCTCACTGTAGATAGAAGGGAGGGGCCAGGGTGCGACTGTCCTCAGTACCAGGGTTAGAAGTCCAGACTAGGTCCTCTGTTAACGGCAAGCCCTCATAAATTCCTGAGTAGGTGATGGGCACAAGGAAAACGGAGACTAACCCAAAGGCAAAGCTCATGGGGATTAGAAGAGGCAGAACCTAGAGGCTGGCAGGCCAGGCATGCACTTTCCTTTGCGGCCTTTGCACTGGCTTTTCTCCAGTACCTGGAACCTTCACTTCCCACGGGTGTGACTGGAGAACTCCCTCACTTCCATCAGGTTTTTGTTCAGTGTTCCTCTCCCCAAGGCCCACCCTGCGCCTTCCCCTGAGTCCTGTGCTGTGATCTCCTTGCACCCCACGCTCCTAATCCCCTTTATCCTGCTCTGCATTTTCCTTTTTCCATAACACGGACCAGTTTCCAACGTAACTTCATAACCTATCTAGTTATTACAACTTTTGTTAGTTGTCTCTCCTTAGAAAATGTGAGCTCCATGTGGGCAAGGCTCTCTGTTTTGCTCACTGATTCATCTTCAGTGGGTGAGTGGTGGCTGGCCCATGGCATGCACGTAGCATGCATTTCATATAATGGATTGCTGTGAGCCAGAGGTGGGGTGGAGGCTGGCAGGGAAGGAGCTCAGTAGGAGGGCCTGGACCTCAATGAGATTTGGAGGGATGAAGCAACAAGGATGGGCAGGGCCAACACGGGCTGAGTGGAAGGAGGGCACAGGCAAGCTTATGATTTGGACCAGGGAGAGCGGGATGGTGCTGTCGTTGGTGAATCGCTGTACCCTAGGACAGGATTCTAGGTGGGGCGGCATAGTGGAGGAATACAACACAGCGAGGTTCCAGGGAGCAGATTTTCCCTTGAGGAGGCATTTGGGTGTGGGAGTGGGAAGTATCTGTTCTCAGATTCATCTGGGCCCGAGTCTGACGCCTGTGGTGGGGACAACCAGGTGCCACAGTGGGAGCAGACGGGAGACTTTCCTGCTCTCCTGCCCGTGGCCTCCTTCCTGCTGACAGGGCTGCCGGGATAATGAGTGGTTCCCCAGGCCTAACCTCTGCACAAAGGCCTCGGCATTCGTTCATCAGCCGAGCTTTGCCACTCCCACTGAGTGGCCCTGGGGGGGGGGTTCATTTACTCCTGGCGTGGTTGGGTAGCAGCATCGAGCTTGCACTCTGGGGAGGTAAAACTGTTTCCTAGTGCATGTGTGGGTGTGGAGGTGCGTGGGGACAGCCCTACTGTGATGGGGATCCCAGACTGTAGAGCTACCTGGAGTTCAGAAGCACCAGGGTAAATCCGAGGAGCTGGGGGCGGGGGGGGGGGGTGCGGCTGCAGCCTGTGGGCATGATTTGTTGTTGCACTGAAAAGTTAGCAAGGGAAGAGTTGGGCAGGGACAAGCACTTCTCCCTTCCTGCCCCAAACGCAGGGACATGTGATCTGGGCAGCACTGGGGAGGGAGCCTTGGGCAGAAGCTTGAGGACTTGTATTTGCCTTGGTGGGCAGGAAAGGGCTTTTCCTCTATGGGCCCTGAGGCTGCTCTTGTGCCCTGACATTTAGCCGGAAATGCCACACCAGCCTGTTGGTGAGGAAGTGAATGTTGGGGCCAGAGTGGGAGAGGAAGACCTGGGCAGGTGCCCTGTAGAAACTGGCTGCTGAGCGCATGTGATTTGCTCCTTCAAGTCCATCCCCTGTAATGGGGATGGGTTGCCAGAGCCTGTGAACTTGGGGTTACAACCTTGTCCCTCCACCTCCACACCCACTGGCTGGGGAGAGCTGGAGAAGGGCTGTCCAAAGGAACCTGGGATCAGAGCCCCCCGGAGGATCTGGTTGTTTCATGACTGCCCCCTCTGGATGGCTATTCCCACCTTCCACCTTCTGCTTCAGGGTTGGAGGAAAAGATTGACACACCTCATACACGTTACATCCTCCCTTCGAGTGTTCTCTGGTCATTTGCCTCTGCTTTCCCCATCTGTCTCTTTTGTTCCTGACCACGTGACAGATGAGCTGCCAGCCTGTCAAGTCCCAGCCTGCTGGGATGGCATTCACAGGAGCTGCTGCAGAGGGAGAGAGCCTCCCACCACATGGATGGGCTAAGTCACAGAAGCAAATGCAAGGGGCAGCAGCGTGAGCCCTGGCCCCACCACCCATTTGCTCTGTGACCCCAGATAATGTACATCACTTGTCTCAATCTTAGACTTTTCTCCCAAGATGGAAGAGGAAACCTATGCCTTTATGTCCACTAACTAAAGAGATGATTGACCATTATTAACAATAGTAGTAGCTACCATCCCTTGAGGTCAGTTTTGTGCCAGGTGTTTGTATGATCTATAATCTTCACAACAGCCATCTGAGATACTTTTCACTCTGTTTTATAAGTGGAAGGTGGAAGGACAATGTCTTGGAGGCTTGCATCCTTGCTCCTCTTTCCATTATGTGATCCTGTGTCTGTACCGAAAGAGGTGTTCCCCCCCCCCCAACATATCCTATTAGCTCCTTTTGGGCCTACAACAGGGATGGGCCCCAGTTGGGCCTTGGACACCTCAGCTTCCTGGGACAGCTCTGCCCCTCCTGCTCCCCTGTCCTGGGAGAGTTGCCATTCAAAATAATATTGTCATAGCACCTTCTACATTTGGGGGCCCTCCTCCTCCTCGGGATCAAGGCAGATTTTTAGCACAGTTCATAATTTGTCAAAGATCTTTGGCCTGGTGGCAGATCCAAAGTATTACTTAAGAAGCTTTTTTTTTTTTAATTGAATTGACACCTTCTCATCTATTTTACATTTTCTTTTTCCCATCTTAGGCCCTCAGGAGTTACTTTCATGGTTTGTCCCAGGGCCACCTGGACATTCATTTTTTTTGTGCACCACAATCTTGAGAAACATTTAGGATGCTTGCCATATTGAATGCACAGTTGTAGAAAAAAATAACAGAATTCCCCGAGGCTTGACGGTTTCCAGGTGAACTTGATTTGGGTTAATAATTATGTTTCTACTTTAGTTACAAATGAAGATAACAAAGAGTAACTAGTAGACTACTTAAAAGATTATTTCATAAGGGATGAGTAACATGGTAAATTTACTTTTATATTTTAATTATTTTCTAATGTAACGTATATAATTCTGTTCCAGAACCATGAAAAATGTGCCAGCTTATTATATATATGTATTATATATACATGTGTAATATTATACATATATGTATGATGTATATATGTATAATACATAGTGCTCATCCATCCTAACAAGTGCCCTCCTCAAAACCCATCACCCATTTTCCCCTCCCGCCCCCATCAACCCTCAGTTTGCTCTGTGTATTTAAGAGTCTCTTACGGTTTGCCTCCTTCCCTGTTAGAAACTATTTTTTCCCCTCCCTCCCCCCATGGTCTTCTGTTAAGTTTCTCAAGTTCCTCATATGAATATGGCAGTGTATTTGTAATTTACTCTGTTTTCCTTGAAAACGATGCCTTATTTCTCATATAGCATTCAGAATAGCCTCACCAGTCCGTTTGATAGATAGCCATGTGAAGTGCTTGGCAAAGAAAATGCATCACAGATCTACCAGAATAACCGAAATGAAGATATTTATAACTAGGTGACAAATGAAAACTATCTCCACAGAGAACCTGTGATACAAATTTTGTTACTGAAAGGATCTCTAGAAAATTGTTAAAGATACCTGAATTAGAAATAATAAAAGCAGCTGAAAATCAAAATTAGCCGGAAATAAGAATATCAGTTTGAATGAGAAAAAGGTTGTTTGCTTGTGTAACAGAAACTATTCAGACATCCTTACGGGGCTTTAGTAAAATTGCTTTTCAAAATTTACATCCGACATTTTCCCTCTTTTGTTTTGTGAGGACAGAGAAAAGCAGATGGGGGGCGGGACAGGCAGCGAGGAGGATAACGGCATTTTGCCCTCCACTCAGCATTAACACAAGTGGCCGTGGAACTAATTTTGAAAAAAAAAAATTGTATAAAGAAAGAAAAAAAGAAAAAAAGCTTAAAAAATTCTATTTACACTGAATTTGTTTCCAGCTTTCCAAGGAGAGAAATGAAATATGTTAGAGGCAGTCGGTGTGAATGGGCATGGGTTTTGGAGTCAGAATGCTCCAATGATCCAATAGAATGGATCTCATTAATACTCTCCCTATGGATTCTTAAAGGAGTTGAGAAATGTGTGTAAGCACTCAGTATACAGTAGGCTCATTTTAAATCACCACCAGGGTTTGTACTGATGCTGATTTATCAAGATGGTGACTCCATGCTAAAGCGTAATCAAGGAGCCTGGATGGCTCAGTCGGTTAAGCCTCTGACTTCGGCTCAGGTCAGAGCTCACATTTGTGGATTCGAGCCCGCCCGCATCGGGCTCTGTGCTGACAGCTAGCTCAGAGCCTGGAGTCTGCTTCGGGTTCTGTGTCTCCTCTCTCTGCCCCTCCCCCTCTCATGCTCTGTCTCTCTCCGTATCAAAAATAAATAAAACGTTAAAAAAAAAAAAGAAGCGTAATCAAGAGACATGCTATAGAAGAGAGTGGATTCTTTTGTCTAAGTGACTCTACTAGTTCAGGTTGGGACATTTCCTCACTTAATTATGCAGGGAGACTAGCACACCAGTGAATAGTGGCATGTCAACATTTCAAAGCTAGTTGACTTTAAGGTATTTCTGGCTTGGAAATTTCCACTAATTCAAGCCTTGCACAAAATGCAGTGTGGAGGCTGAAAACTGGAGAAATTACCTGGCTTGCTCCCAAGTCTTTTTGATGGCAGCATTCTTCAGTCTCTATTTCACCATCTGACTGGGCTACAGGAGAAGATGAATACCTGTTGTGTCATAAACCTTGATATGGCTATCAATCAAAGTTCCCCTCAGAGGGAATGTAATTCTCCACCCATTAACTAAAATGGGCTAGGACATGCCACAATCACAGAATTTTCTCTCAAATGAATTTCTGAAAGTCATTTTTTTGGTTACAATATATTGACTTCAAAGATGGGGACCTTATGCCTGGAGGTACTTTCTTAGCCAGCATGAAACATGACACCCAGAAGGGCCAAGAAGTTTCAGGTCCCTGGAGCCAGGCCAGACCAGGCACACTGCACTGGAGACCTGGGAAGACCACGGTCCCTTCTCCAGTGCCATCAAGCATGGCTGATTGTCTCCTGAGACTTTGACATCATTTAATTAGTAGAAACAGTCTAGGTAGGAAATCCTATTTTTTCATTCAAGTTTTGCACCTAGAAGCCTGAGATCATCTAAAAGAGACTCTTTTAGGTCGATAGAGTCGAAGGCAAGCTTAAATCCCCTCCCCACTACTCAAGGAATTGGAGCTCAAAAATAAAAATGATTTTGGTTTTAAAAAGTCAGGTATGTTTTTACATCTCAGAGTCATGAGTATAATTTTTACACCTCTATGTATATCCAGTAATAAAGATAAAAGACACAAAGGATGGCTATAGTGAAGGGAAAATAATACAACATAGTTCATGTCGAACACAGAGCTGGCACACTGTGTCCTCTAGACGCCTTCACAGGTATCAAGTGGACTTCAGATTTGGCTGTGAGCTCCTCTGTAGCCAGAATAAGAAGAAGAGCACAATTAGTCCCAGGTGTCACATTTTCATAAGGTGAGAGAAAAACAGTTACTCTGAAGAAGGTTTCCAGACCCCAATGTTGGAGAGACCGGAAGGTACTGAGTTATACAGGGGATGGATAACAATACAATGTACAAAAACATGAAGGCTCATATCTGTTTTGTTTGCAGTGGTCAAAAACTGGAACCCAAATATCCATCCAATGGTGAATGGATAAACTACAGTGTATTTATACAATAAAATGACTCCTCACCACTAACAAGGAATCAACTATTGAGATTCACTACAACATGGATGATTGTCAAAATAATTAAGCTGAAAGAGCTGGATTAAAAAGAAGAGTGCATCATACTAAATGACTCCATTTATAACAACTTTAGAACATGCAAACTAATCTATAGTAATAGAAAGCACATTAGTGGTTGGTTGAGGATGGAAGTGCATAGTAGTGGGGAAGAAAGGAGCAATTATAATAGATCAAGAGGAAACTCTGGGCATGATTAATATGCTCACTATCTTGACTGCTGTGATGGTGTCTCAGGAGCATTCATATTTCTTTTCTTTTCTTTTTTTTAATAGTTTATTTTCAAATTGGTTTCCATAATACACCCAGTGCTTCTCCCCACAAGTGCCCCCCACCATGACCATCACCCCTTTCCCTCCCTCCCCCTCCCCCTTCAGTCCATGGTTCGTTTTCAGTATTCAATAGTCTTTCATGATTTGTGTCCCTCACTCTCCCCAGCTCTCTTTCCCACTTCCTCTCCCTATGGTCCTCTGTTAGGTTTCTCCTGTTAGATGTATGAGTGCAAACATATGGTATCTGTCCTTCTCTGCCTGACTTATTTCGCTTAGCATGACACCCTCAAGGTCCATCCACTTTCCTACAAATGGCCATATGTCATTCTTTCTCATTGCCATATAGTACTCCATTGTATATGTATACAACATCTTCTTGATCCATTCATCAGGTGATGGACATTTAGGCTCTTTCCATGATTTGGCTATTGTTGACAGTGCTGCTATGAACATTGGGGTACATGTGCCCGTATGCATCAGCATATCTGTATCCCTTGGATAAATCCTTAGCAGTGCTATTGCTGGGTC
>PISW01009060.1:0-65579 GCA_004023785.1 Mungos mungo
CTGAGGGCTGCAGTCAAACGAAGGCAGGATTTTGAGTCCGAAGATCCAACTTTGTGTCCTCTTTCATGGGGTGACCCAATTGGGTGGAGGTCAGCAGCGGGTGGGGGTGACAGAATTCACCCAAAACAGAACAAAAGATATAGATGTTTACTGAACACAGTCATTGCAAGGGAGCAGTGAGCAGGACAGCAAAGGAGACACTGTCGGGCATGAGGGTGCTGAGGGGCTGTGGTGCTGGAGGGAGTGAGGAGGTAGGAGAACGCATGGAATTTTCCTTTTTTGGTGACTGTGCCCAATGGGCAGTTGGGGCTTCTGACTGGTTCAAGGAGGGTCACTTAATGCACCTGTTTGCATTCAGCCTGCGGGTCACTGGGGGCCCTTTTGTCGTGCTCATGTTTCCATTGCTCAAGCCTGCTACCTAAAAGCGATCTCCACGTCTTTCATTGACAAGTGGGACCAATAACATGAGTCCTCCCTCTTTGAGAGCCTCAGTTTCCTAACATACAGATAATCACTGTCCCTGGAGTAGAGAGTCCAAGAGGTAGAACAGAAGAGGCTTTCAAGTCTAATACAGGAAGTAAATGAAGAGTGATCTTCAGTCAAGAGGGAGTCACTGTGTTCTAAGAAAGACTGTTACGGGGAGACCAACCGCACACACATCACAGTTAGTCAACAGTTAATAACTTGAAGCATAAGGAAGGATTTCTTCAGGCAAAAGCCAAGTACCTAAAGGGGAAATATTAGACTAGCTCTAGGCTTCTCTATAGCAACATTCAATGTCAGTGCCAAGTACCAAAACACAAGTGGAGATCATCTCTGGATGGAAGGGTTAGAGATGACTTTGGTTTCCTTTCCTGCTTTTCTACATTGTTTGCTTTCTTTAATTGTTAAAAATGGGTAAATATTATTCATGATAATCACAAAAATATGATAAGACTATTTTCATTTTGAAAAACAACAGAAAAATAAAGGGCCTACGAGAAATCCATTCTGTTGCCATGTCAAACCCTGTTCTTTCTCATTTTACTTTGGATTTAAAGAAACAGTGAGAAGCTCTTGGGAAAGCAGGCTAACGATGCCTTCAGACAAAAGAGAAAAATAAATTCCAGAATTTCCTAGGGCACTCAGATAAAACCATGAATACTGTTAGTTTCCTTCCCATAGTTTAAAAGTTGTAAGTTCTTTAGTCTTGCTTGAGTCACAATGGAGTCATTAACATTCATACTGGCAGTTGCCCAGCTTTGAATTTGAGTCCCTTTGGTGGTATGATTTGAGAAATCAGTTAACTTTCTTATGCCTCTGTTTCTTTATACACTAAATGGGAAAAATAGTAGTAGCAACCACCACATAGTAGTGGTAATTAAATGAAATAATAATGTACGTCAAGTGCTTACTGTCACCACCATCAGCTGCAGCAGCATCATTGTCCTCTCTATAATCATTACACCAACATCTTCATCTTGTCATCCTCATCTTCATCATCATCACCTTCATCATCATCACTAATAACATCATTACTAACATCACCATCACTGTCATCCTCACCCTCATCCCTACCACCACCACCATCATCACCACCACCACCACCACCACCACCACCACCATCATCATCATCACCACCACCACCACCACCATAATCATCATCATCACCACCACCACCACCACCATAATCATCATCATCACCATCATCATCACCATCACCACCATCATCATCACCATCACCACCTTCACCACCACCACCATCATCATCATCACCACCATCATCATCACCATCACCACCACCACCACCACCACCACCACCACCATCATCATCATCACCACCACCATCATCACCACCACCACCACCACCACCACCACCACCATCATCATCACCACCATCATCATCACCATCATCATCACCATCATCATCATCACCACCACCACCACCACGACCACCATCATCATCATCACCATCGTCATCACCACCACCACCACCACCATCAGCAGCAGCAGCAGCAGCACCATCATCATCACCACCACCACCACCACTATCATCATCATCATCATCATCATCATCATCACTCTTGGCTAAGAGTCCTTGGGCATGTCACTCCCCTTTTCCCAGCTTCAGCTAACTCATTATAAAATGGAGGGAAATAATGCAGGAGAGTTTTAAATTATTATTATAGAAGCTAGCACTTACTGAGTGCCACTCATGTGCCATACTTAATACTAAGTGCTTACACATTGTAGTTTATTTAATCCTCACAAATACCCCTGTGGTAAATTCCTATTGTCATCACGTGCAGGTGAGAGAGGCCTTAATTCTAGAGAGACTTGGTAGGGCTGCATTTAAACCCGTTCTTGCTGACACCAGAGGCCAAGCCCTAGCCCACTGTGCTTTACCACCTGGTTGGTAGATTTGAGAGAGATCATGGAAATTAAAACCAATCAGTAAAACAGGCTGTACAGAATTCTTTTTTGTTTTGTTTTGTTTTGTTTTTGTTTTTGAGAGACAGAGAGAGACAGCACGAGAAGGGGAGGGTCAGAGAGAGAGGATGACACAGAATCTGAAGCAGCCTCCAGGCTCTGACCTAGCTGTCAGCACAGAGCCTGATGCGGGGCTCAAACCCACCAACCATGAGATCATGACCGGAACGCCCCAAGTACAGAATTCTTATGGTTCCTTGCATTTGCCCTCAGAGGTGGCCTGAAGGCAGGAGAGAGGAGACCCAATGTAGGTGTGCCATGAACTTCACAGTGTCTTAATCATTCCTCGTGGATCCTGCAGACCTTTCCTGAGCTCCTAGTATATGTATCCTAGGTGCTATGCGAGGAGCGAGGGCCACCACCAATAAACAAGTTGTGGCCCAGCCCTGAAGAAACAAAGCCACATGCGGGTAGGCAGGTGTATCAACACTCCCTGCTCTGTAAGCTGATGTAGCAGCATCGGGAATGTTAGTTGAGGGGCGCCTGGGTGGCTCAGTCGGCTAAGCGTCCGGCTTCGGCTCAGGTCATGATCCCACAGTTTGTGGGTGGGAGCCCTGCGTCAGGCTATGTGCTGACAGCTCAGAGCCTGGAGCCTGCTTCGGATTCTGTGTCTCCCTCTCTCTCTCTGACCCTCCCCTGCTCGCACTGTCTCTCTCTGTCTCTCAAAAATAAATTAAAAACATTAAAAAAAATAATAAAAGGAATGTTAATCGAGCTATCCACAGGTGCCTCCAGAACACACCTAGGGAAGTCAGGGTAGGTGAAACACCAGCCCTCAACCCTGTTCAGGCTTCTAATAGCTGTCACCTGGCCCCCGAGGATGTGCTGCAGGCTCACAGTGGCGTTATCTGTGGGAACAACTGGGTGTGCGGCGCAGACGTTCAAGGAGGCGATATTCTGCTTGCTGAGCCCTAAAGGCTGTTTTAGCACATTTCAGAGTGTAACCGTTGTTCTCACACGTTTTGATAGATAGCTTTAAGATACGGAACGTCTACTTTAAGCAATATATGAAATCTTTTCAAAATCAAATTTTGAGTGTCTGATACAAATAAGTAAATATCGATCACATTATCTACTCTCTGTCCATGATGCCAGGCAAACGGGGACACTGTCTGCCCTGAAGGGCTCATAGTCTAATGAGGGATGGGGGGCTGGTCCATTCTGAGTCACTTTCGTGTGCTGAAGTCCAAAGCTTGCTGGCAGAATAGAGGGGCGGTAACAGTGAACACTCTGGAGAGACAGGCTTGTGTCCTGGCTCTGTGACCTTGGGTTTCTTGGTTGAACTTGATCGGTGTATGGTTGGTTGTAATGCTCACACTGAAAGCTTTGACTCCATGGGGTGGAGTCTCTGAATTCTGCCTCTTCCCTCCATTCCCACTGGCACCACGCAAGTCCTCTGGACAACCATGGCCTCCCTCCTGCACTGCCCAGCAGCCTCCTGCCATTTGTCCACTCCCCAGTCCCCTCTCTAGACAGCTGTGATCTCTGTGAAATGCAGGTGGGCTGCATCAGCCCCTACTCAAGCCCCCTCACTGCTTTTCTTTCTCTCCTTGATCTACAAGAGGCTGCTTAATTGGCCCTGCTTGCCTTTCCCGCTTAATACCGTTCTTTGCTCCCCGCCTTCAACAGAGTGGCCTCTGCTCTAGATCTTGACCCAATCCCTTTCACACTCCAGGGCCTCTGCCCTCCCATCTCTCTGCCTGGCGGTCTTCCCCACACCTTAGCAAGCTGTGTCTCCTCATTCAAGTCACATCTCAGCCATCACATCCCAGAGAGCCCTCCTTGACCACAATAAATACAGGCTCCCTCCATTTGCTGAGTGAGTTCCCTCCATGCTTAGCATATGTTGTAATTACTTATTCATTCATTTGCTCCTTTTTTGATAAACAAGTCATCTTTCCCTCTTCTGGATGAGGGAACAAATCCCAAGGGGGCAGGACATCGGTCCTCTTGTCCACCAATGTAGGACCAGCTCCACCACGGTCAAAATCATGGAATCCTTAAGTGTCTTCCTAGAGTCTGGCAAAGGTCCTTTGGGCATTCCCCTTCTGCTACCTTGTCTTTACAACACCAGTGTGTAGATCTGATTGGCAGAGAGGGGACTGCATGTGGGGGCGGGGGTGCTGCAAGCAGGACCCCAGTGGCCATGTTGAGCCCCAGGTCGTGGGTCTGGGCACAGGGCCCAATCCTGGCTCTCACTGAGTTCAGAAAGAGAAGGGTGCAGACCCTGGAGATTCTCAGCTATGTGTGGTACCCTGAGGGCATTTGGAAATGGTTGCAAGCCCTTTGGGGGGCTCTGAGCATCCAGGAGACGAGGGGTGACAGACACCCTACAATTGCATATAATAGTCCTCACGATAAAGAACTACCCTCCCTCAATGCCAGTGACGTTTCTACTGAGTAACGTTCCACTGCCGGGCTGACTCCGGGACTGGGACCCACGACACATCCAGTCACGGGGGAGATCAGGAAGAGAAATGGCTCACCAGTTGAGTGAGGGCATCCAACCTATCAGGCAAGGATTCGGATTCGTAGGGGGAAAGTGCTGACCCGTGGAGGGCGAGGCCCAAGCCTGAGTTCTGGCTCTGGGTGACCTTGAGCAAGTCAAGTAACCTCTAGGGGCTTCAGGTTTCTCCTCCACGGGTCAGCACTTTCCCCCTACGAATCCGAATCCTTGCCTGATAGGTTGGATGCCCTCACTCAACTGGTGAGCCAGGCAGTATGGGAGCCAATGCCTGACGGACACTATATGCCAGTGAATGTCACTTGCCTTGTAAATCAAATCGGTACCTATTGTACTCATGCTGTGGCAGATTATGCCTTGATCCAGAGGTTGTTTGCAGAGCCAAGAGGCTCAGTCCCCTCTCGTTGGGATGCGCAGGGTCACTGAGGCGGTTTGTGTCCTTTGAGGTGTTCTGGGCTGACTCCGGCACACATTCCGGAAGCTGTCCCTCACCCAGGCAGGGCTGGCTGCTGCCATGTGGGGATAGATGCGGGCAGCCCGACCTCGACGGTGTGACTGATGTGCCCTCGCTCTGCCACCACAGGGGGCATCCCGTTCATCCTGACCGGCGAGTTCTTCCAGCAGCCCCAGCGGCCGGCCGCTTTCATCATCGCGGGCACCGTCAACTGGGTCTCCAACTTCGCCGTGGGGCTCCTCTTCCCGTTCATTCAGGTATGACCGCGCTCGGCCTCTAGCCCACCGGATGCCCCGTAACTCGGCGCCCTGAGGGCTGACCCTCAGGGCAGAGGCGGGGTCCATCACAGCTGGAAAGCACTCTGTTGGCCGAAGGATGGCAGAAATGTGCCTTGGCTCAGACCCTTAGTCCTCCTCCTCCTTCCCGCACCTTCCAGGAGTGGCCCAAAATGTGCAGTCGGCCGGCCTCCGAGGGAGGGGGCTTCCCGCCGCTGAGGGTCTGCAGGGAAGCCTGGGTTAGAACCCCCAACTGCATTTGTGCGACGTGCATGTCACGTGCTGGACAAGGTCCGTGCAATGGTGGCAGTGCACGCTGCCACATGCCATACGTGTAACAGCCTCGTCGCCATCAGTGACGGGGCCACTGTCCCAAGGGTGACCCTGACGGACAGGAAAATGCTAATCAGGAAACGGATACAAGTTCTTTCTGTGTAGGTCAACTCGCTCTTCTGTTCAGCACGTATTTATGGAGCCCCTGCTCTGCACCAGGCGCTGTTTCAGGCGATGGGGACAGAGTGGGCACAAAAACCTGTGCTCTGTGGTCCTGGAGCCGCAAAGGGAGGCAGCAGAAGCAGATGTGCTGTTTTAGACGTGACAGTCAGGGAAAGCCTCTCGAGGGAGGTGACAGTCAGGCAGAGACCTAAGTGAAGTGAAGCAACCCAGGAAAGGAGAGGTCCAGGCAGAGAAGCCGCAAGCGCAAGAGTCCTGAGGCAGGGCCATGCTTGGCCTGTGTAAGGAACAGCAAACAGGCCAGTGTGGCTGGAACAGAGTAAGCTAGGAAGATGGCAGACAAGAAATGAGATTAGCGTTCTCTGGGGCAGGACCACAAAAAATGAGGACTTCACAGGTGTTCTGCACAGAGCCGGGGGCCCAGCTGCCGGCCAGAGAGGTCCAGGCTCCTCTGCCTAATGCCCCCAGGGCTCCCTGCTGCCCGTGACGGAAGTGGTACCATCCGTGAAGGTGAGAAGCCATCGGATGTCCCTGAGGAATAACCACCATCCCTTCCCGGGGCCATTTCAACCCTCGCCCCCTCCCTTCAGTTAATAGTTTGCTTATTAATTGATTAGGACCAAGCCCAGCACATCCCAGAGCCCTGCTGTGAGCCCGACCGAGTCCAAGGTCAGCAGTCTGGGCCACGGGCCCACATGACAGTCATTCCCACACCCACGGTCACAGGTCCCCCACCCATGGCTCTTTCCATGCTCATGACGCGCTCCTGCAGCCCTGAGCTGGGGTTTCCTGTCCTTCCTACTTCACTGCAGAGCCGCTGAGGCTCAGGGGGCAGATGCTGTCAGCCCGAGGTCCTGCCGTCACCGCCTAGCCTGGTCCCTCTGTCCCGTGGCATTATTACCATCACTGATGGGCGTTCTCTGGCTGCCATTCTCTAGTCTCAGAGTGAGGGGCTGACTCACTGTGGGACTTTTAAAACATCGTCCACTGCTTCTGAGCTGCAAGCCCCCTGCCTCTGAGGTGTGTGTGGTCTGGGGGCCTCCCAGGCCCGCCCGCCCCCAGGTCCTCCAGTCCTTGGGCACCTTCGCAGGGCGAGGCCAGAACATAACAAGTTGTCTTTTCAATGGACTTTGAACCGTAAATGGCTTTTTGCTGTTTGGTTCTGAGCCAGCAGAGCCAGGAGTCAGTAAAATACTCATTATTGTGGGAAGTTAACTCCAAGCCACTTCTCTATCGACCCGCATCCCCCCACCACCCCTGGAATGTTAGTGAAGAAATTCTAGAGCCTTCCCCTGGCCCACCACTCAGCTTTCTGTGTCTGGGAAGCAGGCCACTGTCTTCTGAGCAGTTTGGGGTTGGAGGGCCAGTAAAAGACACCCCCCAAAACACGCCCCCTCACTTTCCCACCACAGTATAGATGTGCCTCGGTAGCACCGGTGTTTGCTGGGAGCTTGCCGCGTCCCGGGCCCTGGCCAACCCGTCGGTGCCGGGAGGTCAAGCCCTGTGTCTCCCTCATGCGGACCAGTGGACTGGAGCTCAGGGAGATGCGGCCACTCCCCAAGGGCACGCCCTGGGAAATGACAGCGCAGGACTTGAGCCCGGTCCCTCCTCCTCGCCTGGAAGACAAGGGGACGAAGGAGCCCTTGGTCATACAGCTGTGATTCCATCCTACAAGGGCGGGGGAGGGGACTAGAGATTCTGCCCCAGAGCCTCCCGACTCAGGCTTCTCCCTCCGCAGCAGCAGCCCCTGCTGGGGAAGGCATGTGACAGGTCTCCCCTGTCCACTAAGGCCTCGTCCGGCAGTGACACAGGCTGTCACCATGCAAATGCCCTTGAGTGAAAGCCTCATGGTCACACGGTTCACCCCAGGGGAAACGCGAAGCGCTCGTGTCCAGAGGGGAAGAGCTGGAAATCCTCTGTCCTTCCGTAATGACGGCCGTCACCCACTCTCTGAGGAGGAAAGTCAGACTTAGCAGGTTCAGGGCACTTGAAGTCCCTGTACCAATGGGAGGAAGAACATGCTCCCATCCCTGGATGTCACCCCCGTGTGCCCTTCCTCTACCCACAGGGCTTTGGTTGTGTCAAACTGCATTCACCGGAGCCCAGGTCCCGATGGCCTTGACCACAGATCTAGGGGATCACGTTCACTCGAACCGGCTCCCTTCCAGTGGGGCCCCTGGGAGCCTGAGAGGCTTCTGGGGCCCCGGCTCATCCCGGGTCACCCTGTCCTGATGCGCTAGAGTGCCTGAGGGCAAAACAAGCCCAGGCGTTAGAGGACCCCCTCCCGCAAGCACCCAGGGGAGCCCCCGAGCCTGCTGAACTGTCCCTGTGATTAAAAATGCATCCCTTCACGCTCTCAGGATGGTCTCCTGGCCGCATTTCACAGAGAAAGTCAGCCCGAGGCCCGCTCAGAGCCCAGCCTGGAGCAGGGGATGAGGCCAGCGCCCAGGCTAAGGGCTCAGGGCCGAGCAGGATGCCACCTGCCCACAGAGCCGAGGGTCCCCCAGAGAAGGGACACGGGCTGCATGCCTGTCTTAGAACATCCAGACCAGCAGCCTCCTCTCAGACGTGTCAGGGCACAGGGGTCACAGGAGAAATGTGGCACCTCTCCGTACAAGCTAAGGTTTTGGGGCTTGGGCCAAGGCAAAGAGGAGTGCGGGGGGCTGCACAGAGGGGAGGCCAGAGCCCAGAAGGCAGGTCTCAGATCCATTCCCTGAGAGGTGTTGGCCTCAGATCTTGTCACTGCCTTTGGCATTTTGGGGCTAGAGCTGGGGAGATGCATGGCTCTGACATCAGAGAAACCACCTGACCTTGCCCTTGCCCTTGCCCTTGCCCTTGCCCGGCAGTGTCTGCAGCCACACAAGGGACATGGGTAGGTGGTCTGAGGGAGCCGAGGGAGAGAACCCTGTCTGCATAAACACGCCGGGCCAGTGCGGCAAGAAGGTCATGGGAAGCTGATGGGCTTCGTGAGGCATCAGGCGCTGCGTGAAGGAGGAATTGAAGTGTGACAGGGAGGCACGGGAGCCCCCAGTGAGCACGCCAGGGCCATTACCACACCTCTGCCGGGCAGTTGACACACCTTCCCCTGGAGTCCTTTGGAAATAGGGGTCCCAGGGTCCCTGAAGGAGGTGATACCATCATTCCCTTGTACTGGCCAAGATGGCGGGTCTGTGAGTGGGAACTTCTGTGTCTGTTTACAGAACAAGGTGACCAGCGCCTCCAGGCCAGACACTAAGCTGTGTTGTATCCAGCTGTGTGGCACAAGGCCTGGCAGTGACCAAATGATGGCTGAGTGGGAGGTGACATCTGTCACCAGAGGGCACATGACACCCTAGGTGTGTATGATCACAGTGTTACCAGAGAGTCGGGCCAATGTCCAAACCTAAACCCATCTAGCCCCTCTGGGTCACCCCGCCCAAAGCCATTTAGATTTCAGAAATGTTCATTCATTCATTCATCCACTCATTCCTCAAACCTTTGCCGAGTATCTACAACAATGCCGAGCACTGGGAGGTGTGGGACACACTGATGATAAGACCGGCATGGCCCCTGGGGGCTCTAAGCTGGGGTGGCTGTCGGCTGTGGGAGAGGAGGCAGATGCTAACCCAGGGGGAGGCCCCACCGTGCAGAGCAGAGCCTGCACCACAGCACACAGACTTGTGGCGGCTCTCACGAGGGGGCGGTCATTCGATGGCAGGAGTTTGCCTGGGAAGGCATCTCGGAGGAGAGGCATGAGCTCAGCTTTGGAGCGTGAGTGGCAGTGAGTTCCGTGGTGGTGGAGAAGAAGGGCGGTCCAGGAAGAGCCCACGGCACGAGCAGAGGCTCAGAGTCCTGTGTTCCGAGTCCCACGTGGTCCCAAGGAGCTGAAGCAGGGAGTCCTGGGGGGTGTAGAAGGGGTGTTATTGGAAAAGGACAGAGCAGGAAGACTTGACCCCAATCACAAGAGACCCTACATGCTAAGTTCAAACTTTGGGGTCCAGGTATAAATGAGGACTTGATTCCAGTTCAGATGCTGAGCTGCATGTCTGCATATCCAGCGAAGGATACTAAGGTAGCAGTGGAATGAACAATTGGATTTGTGTTTTGCGAAGACCCTTCTGGCTGCATGGAGGCTGGACTGGAAGGGGCATATTGTAGGCAGGGAGGCCTGGTGGCTGGGATTTCCCATCATCTTCCAAGTTGTGCCTGTGGCCTAGATCCCTCTGAACGGGTCCCAGAAAGATCTCTACAATCAATTTATTTTTTTTCTTTTACTCCAATAATCCATATTTATTTAATTTTAATATATTCTATTGTCAAGTTAGACCTGTAAGACCTGTACAGGACATTGGGGTGGCTCAGTCGCTTGAGTGTCCGACTTCAGCTCACGTCATGATCTTGAGGTCATGAGTTCCAGCCCCGCATCTGGCTCTGTGCTGACAGCTCGGAACCTGGGGCCTGCTTCGGATTCTGTGTCTCCCTCTCTCTCTGCTCTCCCCTGCTTGCACTCTGTCTCTGTCTCTCTCAAAAATAAATAAACATTTAAAAACTTTAAAAAATAAAAGAAGAACTGTAGACATAGCCTTGACATACTGCTGCTTCTGGCCTTGACGGATAGATTCCCGTTTTCCTTGGTCAGCACAGTTGCCTTTGCCAGGGGGCAGCACACATCAGTAACGAGTATTCCCCTCACCTGGCATTGGCCACGGGGATTCCCACTCACCTGCCACAGACCTGACTCGCGTGGTGGGGGTGGTGGAGATAGAGGTGCCTTGCAGTGAAGCCACAAAGAACCCTGTAACTGTGACCCTCGGTCAAGCACTCATAACAGCCCCTCTCCAGATCCCTTCCTTCCTCCGGGTCTCAGATTTGTGATAGATGGTGAGTTTGCTGTATGACTAACATGAGATCCCACACGGAGCCAGATCTGGGGCGGCAGGGCTCCTGGCAGATTACAGAGAATCATGGATGAGCCCAGGACCAGGAGACCCACTGGACACTCATTCAGGCACTAACCACAAATATTACCTGCATGCCTGGCTTTTATGTCAGGCATATGATACCCATTCAGTGACGGTTGGGTAGACCCTACGGGCCTTGAATGATCCGTTAGAGAATTTGCACTCGATCCACTGGATGACAGGTTCTTAGTCCCAGAATCCCATGAGGTTCACGTGGGGGGAGTTTAAGATAAATGACGATGTCTGGGATCTGTCACCCCCTCATCGAGATTCCAAGTCAGCAGGGGAGGGAGTAGAATTATCAGTATTTTCCTGTTTTCCTACGTGAGACCCTTGCTGTAGATGCTGAGGAAACAGCGAAGGATACTAAGGTAGCAGTGGAATGAGCTATCGGATTTGTGTTTTGCGAAGACCCTTCTGGCTGCGTGGAGGCTGGACTGGAGGGGGCATATTGTAGGCAGGGAGGCCTGGTGGCTGGGATTTCCCATCATCTTCCAAGTTGTGCCTGTGGCCTAGATCCCTCTGAACGGGTCCCAGAAAGATCTCTACAATCAATTTATTTTTTTTCTTTTACTCCAATAATCCATATTTTTTATTTTAATATAATCTATTGTCAAGTTAGCTAACATACAGTGTGTACAGTGTGCTCTTGGCTCCAGGAGTAGATTCCCGTGATTCACCCTTTACATAAAACACCCAGTGCTCATCCCAACAAATGCCCTTCTCAGTGCCCATCACCCATCTTCCCTGCCCCCTAACTCCCCACCCCCATCAACCCTCAGCTTGTTCTCTGTATTTAAAAGTCTCTTATGGTTTGCCTCCCTCTTTGTTTATAACTATACATTTTTTCTAGTCTTCTGTTAAGTTTCTCAACTTTCACATATAAGTGAGAACATAGGATATCTGTCTTTCTATGACTGGCTTCTTTCACTTACCATAATACCCTCCAGTTCCATCCACATTGGTGCAAGATCTCTACTTTAAACAAAGCTGTTGGCATCCTCAGGAGGGGACATGAAGACTTTATTCAAAGGAGAAGGGCCATGTGATGGACAGAATTTATTTTCTTTTTAAGCCTGACCCTTACAGCTCAGGGCAGCTCTTTCCCATTCTCGGCCATCCCAATTGGTAGGAGTCCTTGCCCACCATTGGTTGGGTCCCAGGAAGGATATCCGTGCATGTGATGCAGACCTCAGAGTCAGGAATTCAGCACAGCAGCATCTTAAAAGTATACCAAGTCCTCTTTTCCTTCCTATTCATAGAGAGGGTATTTTAAAGATCAGTGATCTCTAAATATTTTTATTTGACCTGTTGAACTCTTTGGGTAAGCAAGAACTTTCAAACTTAAAAAAAAAAAAAAAAAAAGGAAAGAGAGAGGCCAGGGAATAGAGAAGATGCATAAAATGACTCCAGATGGAATCAAGAGCTAAATGTGAAAAGTAAAATGAAAAATGAAACAGAAGACAAAGTAGGAAGGTATCTGTGAGACCCAGTCAGGGAGGGACAAGACCCCTAAAGTCACAAACAACGCAGAGAAAGGGGATGGATTTGGTTATAACAAAAGGAAGGACGTGATCCCTGTGAGGAAGAGCTCGGTCAAGGGGCTTGATGGCTGGAATACTGAGGAAGTCCTGCAAGCTAACAGTAGAGCAGGAGCCCCACTGGGGAGGTGGGTAGAGAATGAGAAGGGGCAATTCACCAAAGGAGAAACATGGATATTTGTCCAGTTATCAAAATTACGAATCTGCAGAATACCAAATGTTGGCGAAGACATAATGGGATGGGCACCCTCATGCCCCAGTGGGGCCAGTTATTGACAATTAAATTAAGCATCCATATACCCTGTGGCCCCAATTTCCACCCATAATGACATATCCCAGAGAAAGTTTTGCAAAGGTCCGGAGGATAGATGCCTCAGAATCTCAACTACGGCGCTGTCCATGGTGATGAGGAGTTGGAAGTGACCTGGATGCGTCCTTGGGGAAAGCGTCAGCACAGCATTAGCAGAGGCATGTCACACTTCCGCTACAGCGGGGAGCAGTGAGCTCCGTCTTCACCCACAGCACATACAGACCTAAACCCAATGCTGAGAGAGGTGAAGTGCAGAGTGAAGGCTGTAGCCAAATACCACTTAAGTAAATGACGTAAATTTACATAAACCCGCATATAAGGACACTACAGATTTCACAAAGATAAAGACAGGTCAGAGACAGATTGAGGGGCACCTGGGTGGCTCAGTCGGTTAAGCTTCCGACTTCAGCTCAGGTCATGTCTTGCAGTTTGTGAGTTCGAGCCCCATGTTTGGCTCTGTGCTGACAGCTCAGCCTGCTTCGGATTCTGTGTCTTCCTCTCTGGCCTTCCCCCACTCACACTCTGTCTCTCTCACTCTCAAAAATGAATAAAAATTTTAAAGAGATAGATTGATAGATCGATAGACGATAGACATACAGATTGATGGAAGGAGGATGGAGGTGGAAAAAAGACAGGTGGGCTCAAGGACACTCATCAACACGCAGGAGGTAGTCTAGAGGTGGGAGCAGGGCAGAGCAGGGCAGAGGAATGAGAGCAGCACTGAGGATAAGAAGGGGAGAAACAAATACAAACAAGAGAGGAACATTCCACAGGCCAGCAACGAGGATCAGTCAGGGCTGTGTGAATTCAGCCCTGATCCTGGGGGTGGAGCGGAGCTGGAGGGGCAATGGAAGGAAAAGAATCATTAGTAAGTCAGCTGACTCACAGTACCGGTAACTCAGCACCGGGCAGGGGAGGGCTGGAGGGAGGCTGAGGACATATCTGCACCTGCCCTGCCCCTTGGGGCACTGCAGTCATTCATCAAATTAATGACATTATTCCCATAGGATCAACATTTCACTGCGCATCTTTCTCCTGTCTTGTGCCAAACCTGATGTTTTACGTACATTCTCTCAGGAGTCCTAATACAGCCCTTACAGGGTTCATTCACTCGGCTGGGGTTTGGGGACCCCTGAGTGGGTCCCTCTAAGAGGGCAGAACACAAGGGCTAGTTCTCTGTCGGGGACGGTCACTGACAGACCTGTTCATCTGCCTCTTCCTCTCCTTCTTTTCCTTCTGTTTATTTCTCCTCCTCCCCCTTTTCTCCCTTCCTTCCCTCCTCCTCCTCCTCCTGTTCCTTCCTTTCTTCCTGTAAAGTTTTGAGGGGATTCTAATTATAAACGATTCAGGCTCACTGTGGAGACTGTAAAGGCGTGAAACCAGGCATGTTAATGGGCTAATGATATCGTTACTTTCCTGTCTTCCAAATATATGTAATTTTTTGTATTTCTAAAAATTGGAACCAATTTTTTTTTGTTTTGTTCTTTTGCTTTTCTTACCTGCCATTATATTGGGAGCATTTCCTTATGCCCGGGGGTATTTTTAAGGCAAATTCCTTTGGAAGTAGAGAGGTCTTGGCAGCCAGGGCATCTCCCGGGTCTCTGGGTTTTGGGGACCATTCAGGAAACGTGGAAGGTGTGAGCATCGACTCAAGGTAAATGGCCTTGCCGGTCACCCTGATGGAGACCCCGGCCACATTTAGACTCTGTGAAAGGTAGGCCCCCTGACCCAGGACAGGAAGCCAATGAGGGCGGGAGCTTGCCAGGACAGAGGCCGGACCCGGGGGGCTGCTGTTGGCGGTGATGACTACACTAGACCAATGCAGGACTTACACATTCAGGTTCCCACCCCCGCCACCCCGACCCTCCCGTGTGGGCTCCTCTCGGCTGCGGGCTCCACAAATAACCACTTCTGTTGCACCGCCCTTCCGGAAACCGTCTCAGCCACAGTCAGCAAGCTGTCTTAGTCTGCCCGGCTGCCACAGCCAGACAGGGGCTTAAACAACAGACATCTGTTTTCTCACAGTTCTGGAAGCTGGAAGTCTGAGAGAAAGGTCTTAGCAACGTCAATGGCCTCTGAGACCTCTCCCCTTAGCATGTAGACGGCCATCTTGTCCCCGTGTCTTCACACGGTCATCCCTCTGTGTGTGTGTCTGTGTCCCAATCTCCTCTTCTAAGGACACCCGTCAGATTGGGTCAGGGCCCATCACCCAACTTTGCTGTAGCTTGATCCCCTCTTTAAAGACCCTCCCTCCACAGTCACATTCTGAGGGGCAGGGTTAGGACTTCTGTGAATCCTGGCAGTAGATGCAATGTGGCACATACCAGGCACCGAGTGCAATTTTTCAAGCATCTTGAGTTTTTCGGGTTTTCCAAAATGTGTCAGTGGCAAATGTATCCCAGCTCTGAGCAGGGACCGGCAAGGAATTTATTCTCAGAAAGTTCCAGAAGCTAGAGGCTACCCCAGAATGCAAATATCAGAACCAGCACAGCCCCAGACAGCGACATGACTCAAAACTTCACTGTGTCATATGCATTCGCAGGGGGGCCCTGGGTTAGGTCCTTGACCGCTCCTAGCCTCAGTTTCCCTGTCCCTAAAATGGAAAATCCCCTACTCTCGCCTCACCAACGGAGCCCAGAGCCTGCGGAGGTTCTGAGCAGGCACTGGGGGCCACCCAGGTTGGGATCACTGCCCCCGCCCCCGACCTCGCCATCTACAAATAGACCCCGCTGGTCACGGGAGGGCTGAGCGAGCTCCCACGAGGGAAGTGCCAGTAGTGCCTGGTCAGAGGTGAGGCTGTCATCACCTCCTTGGCCTGGGATGAGGACTCAGATGAGCCACGGTTCTGGGATTTGGGACAGCCACTTCTGGGGCCCCACCCACCCCCACTCACCCTGTCCTTCTCTGCAAACACCCCGGAGAACCCTGGCGCCGGCCCGCCACCCCCCACCCCCAGCACGGGGCTCACTCTCAGCCTGTGAGAGGAACAGACAGAAGGTGGGGGCAGCCCACAGCCAGTGAGGGTGGGGGGTGAGTACCCAGCTTCCCCCTCCTCGCCTGGGGGCGACTCTGCTGTGTGCTCCGCGTCTCCCAGGGGCCGCTAGAAGCACTGAGTTCCAGATGGACACGTCCCCTCCTGTCTCAGGGTCCAGAGCAGCCATAACCAAGTACCGCAAACTTAGCAGTTGGCTACAATAGAAATTTATTCTTGGAAAGTTCCAGAAGCTAGAAGCTCACAGTCAGGGGCCGGCAGGGCTGCTTCCTCCTGAAAGCTGTGGGGGAGGGGTGTGTTCCGTGCCTTCTCCGAGCTGCTGGAGGTTTTCAGGGTCCTTGGCTTGGAGCTGCATAAACTGCCCCGTTCTCTGCCTCCCTGGGCCCCTGAACGTCCTCTGCCTGTGGGTCTCCAGGCCTCGGTCTGTAAAGACACCACTGATCAGATCAGACGCCCAGCAGAGTCTCGTATGAACTCACCTTAACCTGATTACAGCTGCAAAGACAGTTTCCAAACAGCACCACATTCACAGGCCCTGGGAGGAGGATTTCACCGTATCTTTTGGGAGACACAATCCAACCCACCACAGGACTGTCCCTGTGAGTCTCACATCCCAGAAAACCACTTGGTTCTGAGCAGCCGAGAGAGTTGGTCACCCTACGCCCAACTCAGTCCCCCCCTCCTTTCCCCATGCCCCCAGGGTCCTCTCCCAGACAGGCCACTTGCACTGACACCCCAGCGTCTGGCTCTGTGTCTGGGGACCCCCAGCCTGGGGCAGACGCTGGGCCTCCAGGACCACCTATTAGTTGGACAACAGCTTAGTGAGTCGTGGCCGGTACAGTCGTCTGCGTTCCTCCTGCCCTGACTTGCCAGGCACTGCATTAGATACAAACGAGACACCAGAGAAACTGCACAGGCTTTGAGGTCAGGCAGCCTGACCTTGAATCCCGATGGTGACCTTGAAGCCTGACCTACCGCGTCAGCATTTAGGTGAAGAGCATGCTGGTCAAATTTGTCCAACGTTGATTGCTCTCCGAGCTGTCGTGTTCCTGCCCGTATAACAAAAGAATTGCGCCAGTTAGGCCTCAGGGTCCCCGAAACAATTAGAGGGGAAGCCAGGTCGTGAGCACGGTGTCTGCCCATGGACACTCAGGGCCAGCTGCCATCATGGTCATTATTAGTACCGTAAAGGTTGCTTCCTGCCATGTGGTCCTAGGGTCACTTGGGAAGAAGATAAGAGAAAGAAAGAGCAATTCATGGTGAGTGCTGGAAGCTTATCACCGTCCCAAACTCGCTGACCGTCCAGGACAAGTTGCCTGTCCGAGCTGCCTTCTTCCCTCCTCCCCCTTCTCTGTCACCCACCCTACCCCTTCCTGCAGAAGGTTCTAGATATGGCGTGGGTTGCCTTGACCCCTGGGGCGATTGGTATCTCTCTATTTCCCTGTCCCTGGCCACAGGCTGCCTTTTCCTTGGGCCTTTGCTATGGTCAGCATCAGTGGAGCCCTTGGGCTGCTGGTTATAAAGCCCGCAGACCACGCAGCCTCCGCCGTAGGCACCAGTATTTTCTGGTTTGGAGAAGATTGCATGCCAACGTACGCCTGCTGGATTCCACTGCAGTTACAGAATTTCGTCTGAGTTCAGTCAAATCTGGAAGGGAGAAAATGATTCTTTTCAACTTGAAAATTTGGGGGTCATATCCCAAAGGCCTATGCAGCGTGAGGAGGAAGCTGATGTGGACTCAGGATCAGGGGATCTGGAAGCAAATAAAACTGCCTCCTTGCCTCTCCGGAGGGTCCAGCTGGCATCCTTGGGTCTAGAGGGAGGAGGAGGGAATTTTTCACTCACTCCTTCTCTGCTGGCACCAGTGTGGGGCACTAACATTTCAGAGAGAACAGACATGCCCCCCATGGGATGTAGGTCTGGGTTGCATGGAAGGGGGTAAAGTGGGGCCTAACTGGACTGACCAGTGCAGGGATCTTACAAGCTGAGATTGAGGAGTCGGGGGGGGCGGGGGGTTGGGGGCGGCGGGGAGCAGGAGAGGCTGGAGAGGCCCTGCTCCGGCAGGCAGCTGAGGGATGTGGGGCCTGGAAGGTAGTTGTGAGGGAGGGGAGGGGGGCGGAGGCCAAATCTGCCCAGGTACTGAGCGCCTGATACAGATTTGGGGTTTTTCCAAAGGACTCTGGGAAGCCATTGCATTGTTTTAAGACATGAACCATTTTGCGATTAAAATTTTTTTAATGTTTATTTTTGAGGGAGAGACTGTGAGCAGGGGAGGGGCAGAAAGAAAGGGAGACACAGAATCCGAAGGCTCTGAGCTGTCAGCACAGAGCCCAATGTGGGGCTTGAACTCACGAACTGCGAGATCATAGCCTGAGCCAAAGTGGGATGCTCAACCGACTAAGCCACCCAGGCGCCCCTCATTTTGTGACTTTAAAAGAACTCTTTGGCCGCCTGGGGGCCACTAGGTTCAGGACAGAGGCAGGAAAAATGGAAGGTACAAGTGACAGACACCAGAACAGTGGTTGACTGTATGTGTTGGGGACGGCAGGGAGGTGGCTGGGAGACAGGAGGCACTGACAAGAAAATGGCACAAGGAACTTTCTAGAGCGATGGAAATGCCTGCATCTTGACGGAGGTGTTAGTTACACAGGAGTGTACTTTTATCCAGACCTGTTGAACGCTACACTTAAGACCTGCACAAGTTACGATATGTAAATTCTATCTGGATTAAAAAAAAAAAAAGCTTATATTTTTAAAAAAAAAGAAAAAGGATGTTTCAGGGTAAAGGCGCCAGGACTTTGTAACAGAGACAGGAGGGGGGTTGGGGGGGTGGGGAGCAGTCAGAGGTGAGTCAGGTGTCCGTCTTGGCTAAGGGAAGACTGCAGACTGCAGCCGGTGTCTGAAGGCCAGTGGGGAAGAGCCGGCTTGCCAGGGAGGGAAGGGCGAGCCGGGGTGTCTACAAGGCCGTTAAATGTGGCTTCCGGCCTGACACGTGGGGCTAAAATGCCGTCAGGCGGCAACTCCAAGACCAAAGGGTACATATGACAGTGACTTGGGAGCTGGCACACTCGGCAAAGATGTAAGCCATCTCTAAGATCCCTGCTGCCTTCCGGCTTCCCCTAGAGACACCCTAAGGCTCCGACAGCCTTGACTTTTAAGCTCTCCGTAGAGCTGGAGGTGCAGCTGGAAACCTGACTCCCCATTGGCTCTGAAGTGGCAGCCCAGCACTGCCTCGCCCGGGAGCTTGGTGTGAATCACCTGTGACCCAGCATCCCGCGAGTCGTGGTGGACACGGAGCAGAAGGATTCTGTTTGGGTCACAGCATGAAAATCTAACTTGGACCACCTTTTGTCCCTTCATGCTTCTCCATGAAAGTGCTCCCATTTCATTCCTTTATCCGCTCAGTCAACGTACTCTTACTAAGTCAGTGCTTTCAGGAGCGCCCGAGGGGCTCGGTCTGGTTAAGCATCTAATTCTTGATTTCAGCTCAGGTCCTGATTTCATAAGGTTCATGAGATCGAGCGCCACACCGGGCTCTGCACCGACAGCAGGGAGCCTGCCTGGGATTCTCTTTCCTCTCTCTGCCCCTCCCCTGCTCTCTCGCTCTGTCTCTGTCTCTCTCTAAATAAATAAACGTTTAAAAAGAATACTGGAGTTAAAAAGAAAACCCTCAAAGTTCCCTAGGGAAAACTCAGATAACCTGAAAATAAGTGACAATCAGAGGACATCCTCCTTCTGAGCAAGACTCTACCTGTAGGGTAAGAGACACTGTCTTCAGATTCTTGAGAGGAAACTAGTTTGAAATCAGAAGTCTGTACCTTCATGTATGAGGGTGGGGGAAAGGCGTTTTCAGAGCCAGAGGCTCAGACAGCTTACCATGCGCATCGGCCAGCTGTGGCTTAGGAAGCTGGTCCTGGAGGTACCAGGTGTGTCACAGCTGCAAAGCCTGGTCACCAGGAGCCAGTTTGCAAAGCGGTCAAGAATGCAGAACTTGGGGCGCCTGGGTGTCTCAGTTGGTTAGGCATCCAGACTTCGGCTCAGGTCATGATCTCACAATTCATGGGTTCAAGCCCCGCATCAGGCTCTGTGCTGACAGCTCAGAGCCTGGAGCCTGCTTCAGATTCTGTGTCTCCCTCTCTTTCTGTCCCTCTCCTGCTCACGCTGTTTCTCTCTCTCAAAAATAAATAAAACATAAAAAAAAAAAGAATGCAGAACTTGAACTTGCAGCCAAGGCCAACCAAATGGGAGGCCTTGGTCCAGATGCTTCATTCCCTGAGTGCAAAGGTCTCAGCTCAAGGTCTGGCCCAGAATCCTCAACAAACGTGGCTCAGTTCTGATGCCAGCATTAGTGCCGATTAGTGACGGAAGCACTCACAGCTGCAGGCAGGGGTGGGGGGAGGCTCGTGTCCACAGCAGGAACCTGTTTACACATTGATTGCAAAGTCATTTAAAATATCCTTTCTGGGGTGCCTGGGTGGCTCAGTCGGTTATATGTCTGACTTCAGCCCAGGTCATGATCTCACAGTTCATGAGTTTGAGCCCCACGTCGGGCTCTGTGCTGCCAGCTCAGAGCCTGGAGCCTGCTTCGGATTCTGTGTCTCCCTCTCTCTCTCTGCCCCTCCCCGGCTTGTGCTCTGTCTCAGAAATAAGCATTTTTAAAAATTATTAAAAACAGTCTGTTGAGAGATGTTTTCACAGCCAGATTTGTGATCGTCTCCTTGACGTTCCTTGTCTCTCCTTTCCACAGAAAAGTCTGGGCACCTACTGTTTCCTGGTTTTTGCTGCGATCTGCCTCACAGGTGCTATCTATTTCTATTTTGTCCTGCCTGAGACGAAAAACAGAACCCATGCAGAGATCAGTCAAGCGTTCGCCAAAAGGAACAAGGCCTCTCCACCGGAGGAGAACACGGACTCAGCCGTGAGCGACAAGAAGGTGGCCCAAAATCCCGAGCAAGACTCCACCTTCATGCCGGACAATTATGTCAAAAATGGGATTGTCTAAACAGATAGTCTCGCCATTTCAGGAAACCAGAGGTTTCCCTACACGGTTAATATTATTAAGTACTTAACAATAAACCTTTGCTAATGTAATGTCACGATCATTTGGGTTTCATTCATAGCTTATCTCCACACTCTGTGGAAGGTGGATCCCTCATTCTTCTATAGGGATTGGTGGCCTGTCCTCTTCATGACTTAGCCCACAGTTTCAAGTGAAATGGGGGAAATGGCATCTGAAGGCTTGCTCACAGAAAACCATATGGTCCGACAGCGATCACAGTGGACCGGAAATCACAGACTGAGGCTCTGGCGACATAAACTGTGCCATAAGTAGCCTTGAGCTGCCCTCCACCTGGATCCCAAAACCCCAAGGGACCCTTGGCTTTGGTCCTAGATGAAGGTTTTCAGAATTCAGTGGAAAGACTTGTTTACTTCCTGATAAGTGGCTGTTACCAATCTTTGGCTTGGCCTTGTGGGTCTCAAGCTCAAGAAGCTGATATGAACCCACCATCATCCAGGCTCTGCCCCTTCCAGGCTGCATCCCAAGGGGCTCAAGACTTCCATCCCTGAGACGGTCTTCACCTCCCAGACGCGTCTCAGAAGGCATAGAGATTCGAGATGTGGAAGAAGAAACTTTCCAGTAGGGCAGTGACTGCAGATTGAATTCTGTTCAACTGAAAAAACAACATTAAGAATGATTCCGAAGCAAAACCTAGGCTTGGTGGAAAGACAGGACAGAAGACCAATGTAAGGCTGAGGGCCACTCCTCCATTCCTCTGCCTCTTTGTGTTCTATTCAGGCCCTCGACAGATTGGCTGAGGCCCACCCACATCAAGGAGAGCGATCTGCTTTATGCAGTCCAACCATTCAGATGCTAATCTTGTCTGGAAGTACCCTCATACACATGCCCAAAATAACGTTTAACCAAGTATCTGAGGCCCCCCACAAGACCCAGTCAAGTTGCCACATTAAATTAACCATTGCAGATGGTGAGTTCACCCTTACGCATGGTGCTCAAGCAAAGGTTGGCTGATTGCTTGTCTTGACTGCTTTTGAGGAAATCTAAGTGTCACTTGTGGGAGAAGTGGTGAGGAGTAGATACCCTTGAGGACTCTTCCAGACTTTATGTGCTAGGCCTGTTTGGGTGGGATCAACTTGCAGCCTGCCGTGATAATTCAGGGCCTCGTGGATTGGGCCATTCCCTATAATTGCATCTGGAATGGAACCAATTCAGAATGCCCATATATCAACGAAAGTGCATGTGAATTAGCTCGTGTATGTTTGAATTTAGTATGTCACAGCAGGAGGGGGCCAGAGAGGAAGGGCTGTGGACAGAGCAATACCCCTGGGAGCCTTTCAGCCACAATCCCTCAGCCTGTCCTGACCATTCCTGGCCAGGCCAGCCTTCGCCAAAACCTGAGTTCTGAGTTTCCTTTCCTGCCGGATACGCTTCCATCACTGGGCTTCTCCTTTGATTGATATTCAACGCACTGCACCATACCACCCAGCTTTGGTTTGGCTGAAAGATTGGGACGGTGGATGTCGATATAAAGAGAAAGTGATATGTGGGTACAAAAATGTGCCGAGACCAAAAAAGCCAAATAAAGTGCAAAAAGGTATCTTAGCTGTGGAGTGTTGTCTTTCATTTGTAGACTTGAGTATTTAACTTCTAAAGAGGAGGTACCTAGCCTGGTCCGCGCACTAGGGAGCCACTGAGGACACGTGAGTGAGCAGGAGAGTCTACTGCCCTTACCTACATTCGCTCATGCCGACCATAGAAGATTGAAAATCAAAGAAGTGTTAATGGTGAAGCATCCCATCAGGACCTGGAGGAGGGGGGACACAGGTACACAGGACCACCTAATCAGGGGCCAGTGGGAGGGGAAAATCAGGAAAGCGCTTCCCAAACAAATGAGAGCAATGAAATGGGGAAACCACAGAACCATCAGGCAACAGGCTGGGAACTACTCCTACATGGAAAGGTCAGCAGAACGACACTAAGTAAACCTTTGAAAAAAAAACCCACTGAGACACCCATAATCTCAAGTGATTCAGGTTCCTGAACATGATCATGTTAATTTACATACATCTCCATCCATTTCTGCCAATTATTTATACATTATAGTCACAGAATACATAAAGCACTATGTACAAACTCGCTGGTCTCTTATCTCCTATTTTTCCCACTTGATAGTAAATCAAACGCAGCATGTCCGTCCCAAAGCCTTTTGGTCATACTCTACCATCCACCGCAGTGACCTCGTTATGTACAGAGTTGTTCTTCTGATGCTGGAAAGAAATGGGGAGTGGTGAGTCAGACAGACAGACATTCCCATGAGCCTTGCCACACATGCTCTCGTGCTTTCTGAGAGGGACAAACCGCTTACAGCCCCCCCGTATCCAGTCATGGACCCTAAAGGAATCGCTGCTCAAACTAACAGACCCCTTGCCCCAGCTTCTGCCCAAGGACTAGGAATTAGGTCCCAGTCTTGCTGTTTTACCTTATCTTTCCATCTCCAACCCACAAGGGCTGACCTCTCCTCTTTTCAGATTCACCAAAAGGAAAGGCACTCTTCCAGCCTCTGGGTCTGGCTAAGACAAAATACACACACTGTTTCTCTCACTGATTATAACTAAAAACCCTGGGTAGAATACGTAGCACAAATACCTGAAAAATAAATCATAGCAGGCAAATGGAGGAAGACCATTATAACTCACAGGACGACCTATATGGAGGTGAGTTTTCTGCATTTTTTCCTCCCATATCTCCTGACTTATACTCTACGACAGACCAATGCCCAGAGCCACACAGCAGGGCCAACAGAAAAAGCCTCAAGAGAACCCCCTTCCCCTGTCTGGCCAGAGGGACAGAGGGGGTGACCTTCTGGGGAAAGAACATAGGGGTTACACTGAGGCAAGTTCCAGTTGAGAAGAAAGCCGGCAAAAGCAGATAAAAAAGGGCCAGCAAGATGTCCAAAGCTGGATACTCCCTTTGCATGCTTTTGGCTTCTGTAATCTTGCCTCTTCCACCAGCCAACTGCCCACATAGCACAACTGATAGTGCCCCCCACCCCGTGCAGCCAACAGAATGTTTCCAAGAACCCAGAAGCTAGCCAGGAATAAAAGAAGGCCAGCACCAGGGCTCAGGGCTCAGCCTTTGGAGGTGAATGTGAAATAAACAGTCTTTTCTGATTTCCCAAGTACATGTGGCTTGTCTCTACCTGGGCACCGAATATTTTCTATAACACAGTCATGAAGCTGAACACCTGGGCAGGGGTGGCAGTGATGGCCACAGAGAATGGTGGCTACATCTAAAATCTAAGAGAAATCTTTCTCTCTGATGACAGGAACTTGCAAGACTGGCCGCCGTAGATTGGGGAGGGTAAGGGGATGCCTGTAATTTTTTTTCTCTTGCTTTTTCTATCAATACTTTGCCCCAGATGAAAACCCAGTTGTCAATGTGTGACACAATGGGGAGGCTAAAACCTTGTATTTCTAACCAAAATAAGAAGTGACAACAGGAAATTGCAGTGAGGACACAGCTAAACAAAGAGACACCCAAATCTGTACTGAAGTCCTGGACCCACCCTGAGCTCCACGTGCATGAAACTTTCTGGAAACAACACAGCAGAAATTTAGGGACTAAAGTGTAAGACCACTGTTTGGGTTGCCCGTGCCCCTGGGGTACTGGACTCCAGGTGGGCCCAAATCACACTGCAAAGCCTTTGAAAACCAAACAGAAACTGGAAACATGGTCCATAGAATGTGGGTCAGAGCTTGCTGTCTGCACATAATCAGACTGACAGCCTGCTTTAAAAAAAATGTTCAAAGGGTGCCTGGGTGGCTTAGTCGCCTCAGGTCATGATCTCATGGTTCATGAGTTCGAGCCCCACATCAGGCTCTGTGCTGATAGTTTGGAGCCTGGAACCTGCTTTGAATTCTGTGTCTCCCTCTCTCTCTGTCCCTCCCCATTCACACTCTCCTCCCCCACTCATACTCTGTCTCTCAAAAATGAATAAATGCTAAAAAAATTTTTAGATGTTCAAAAATTTTAATAGGACATAGATCCTCATATGATAGTATTAAAATGTCCAAAACACAGCTCACAGTTATATGAAAACCAGGAAAGCCTCAATAACTCTCTAGGAAAAGAGCAATCCCAACTTACACCAACCTCAGAGGACCCAGATGGTACTAGCTAGTGGAAGGATTACAGTCACGCTGCACGGAGTAAGGGGACACACTCTGGAGATGAACGGAATGATAGATGTTCTCAGTAAAGCAATCAAAACTGTTCCTAAAAATCGAACCTTTAGAACTGAACGATGCAGGAACTGCAAATTAAAACTCCTCTGACATCATCAGTGGCAGAATGGAGATGGCAGAGGAAAGGTCCGGTGAACGTACTGACGGATCACAGGAAGTACCTAATCTAAACAACTGAGAGATAGAGTGAAGGAATGAACATTGGCAAGTCTGTGGAACACTGGGGGCTCCATCATCGCTGGTGGGAATGAAAAGCAGGGAGCCACTCTGGAGGGGAGATTAAATATCCTCCCTGATCCTGACTGTAACTGTATTCGAGAAAATACCTTAGGTATGTTTCCTGATACATGAACCTCTGAGCTGAACATACATGTACCCCGTGGCCTATGGCTTTTCACCACCACTGCCATAGGACATGGAGCCTATGCACACACGCACACACACACGCACATACCTCCCCCACCACACACTCATGGGGCCAGGGCATTCAGACACAGAGGAACAGAGAGTGTGTAGGTCATGTGGCAATTCAGTTCCTGAGGTGGAGAGAAAAGAGTGATCCTGATCAGGATTCCCTCCTTGACCAAACTGCAGGCTCCTCTGAGCCTCTTCATTATTTTTTTAAGTTTATTTATTTATTTTGAGGGAGGGGGAGAGGGAGAGGGAGGGGCAGAGAGAGAAGGAGAAAGAGAACCCCAAGCAGGCTCAGCGCTGTCAGCACAGAGCCCTACATGGAGCTCAATCCTACAAACCATGAGATCATCACCTGAGCCCAAATCAAGAGTCAGACACTCAACTAACTGAGCCATCCAGGTGCCCCTCTTCTTGACTAAGTCTTGTCCTTGACCTGCTGACCCCAGTTTTAGCAAGAGTCCTGCTAAGCCAGTTTAGTGAGAATACCCCCAACCTCTAACATCCAGTCAAGCTCCTCTTTCCCTGACCCTTGATGCCCAACCAGGGACCCTTAGCAGATTCCATCCGCAGACCCCTCACCCTGCCTGTTGGCTGCAGGTCCCCAGCTATGCCCTGTTGTACTGGAGCTGATCTTTCTCCCCTGTTCAGTAATGTCAACCCCTATTGCAATAGTCTTGAATAACATTTTCCTTGCCTGCTTAACTCCATCTGGTGCCATCGTTCTTTGACAAAAGACTCACAGCTTTAAACTGATACACGTAAGCCAGTCAGGAAACTCTAGCCGGTGAATGTCAGGTTCTCCATCTCCTCAATCTAAGAAAACCCATCCTCCTCCCTTCCGGGAAAAGAGAGTAAAAACAATGAAGGAAGAGAAGAAGTTTCTATTTAAGGGACTCGAGAGGAGAAAGATGAGGACTCACCCCATATGCAGTTGGGGAGCAGATGGAGATGAAGTCTTGCAAAAGACCCCTCCTCGGTAGGGCCAGAGACACCCATGACCCGGCTTCCACAGCCAGAGTGAGTGCAGACCGGAAAGGGAGCTCCAGGTGTGGGCCTCTCAGAAGGAGGTGGCAAGTGAACCTCTACTTCTTATCCCCAACTGGTCCTACAGTTTGAGAAACTTTGTAAGTAATGCAGCCCTGAAAGAAGGGCGCTCAAGCTGAGTTTCTGCCCAGGGAGTCCTTGATCCATCCAAGAATGTGATGCAATTGCCCAGCCAATCAACAGCAAGCACGGGAGGAAAGGTGAAGTCTGTGATTGGCCAGGCTTGGCTTCCCATAGCCGAGATTGGCTGCTCCGCCCATCGCTCTGGAGGGAGTCACCCAAGGGCCCTTGTTTAGGAAGCTGAGATTACCCAGAAGCACAGGATCTAATGGAACAAAAAAATCTCCCTGCATTTTATTGTCTAATGAGACTGAGAGGTGTTTGGCCTGAGAGCTAGGGATGTTTTCCTATAACGAGGGTTTCATTGAGAAAGAGGGCACAGGGTAGGCCTTCCATCCTAAACATTAGCAGTCACAGTCCTGAAATGATTACTTATCAGCTGGTGCTTATTTTTAAAACAGCTGTAACTATTCCAGGAGGGCAGGGGCCATATCTGTTAGACTCCAGCCAGCCGTGCACGTTGTAGGTATATAGCAAATATTGGTTGAATGAATGGGTAGAGTGATAGACAGAAAAATGGCCCCCAAAGCTGTCCAAGGCCTAATCCCCAGAACCTGTGAATATGTTGCCTTAAGTAGAAAAAGAGACATTGCTGCTGTGATTAAGTTAAGGATCTTGAGATGGGGAATTAACATGGATTTTCCGGAAAGCCCAATGCAACCACAATGGTTCTCATAAGAGGATGCAGGTGGGTCAGAGTCAGAGAAGGACGTGTGACATCAGAAGCAGTGGGGGAGGGAGAGAGAAGAGAGAGAGGGAGGATGGAGAAGAGACGAAGGATGGAGAGATGAAGATGGTGCACTACCAGGGTTAAAGATGGAGACAAAGGAGTCACAAACCAAAGAGTTCAGGCAGCCTCACAGAGAGGGAAGGGAAGTGGACTCCTCCCCCAGAGACCCCAAAAGTAATGAAGCCCTGCCAGCATCTTGAATTTATCATTTCTTTTTTTTATGTTTATTTTGAGAGAGAGAGACACACAGCATGAGTGGGGGAGGGGCAGAGAGAGGGAGCACAGAATCTGAAGCAGGCTCCAGGTTCTGAGCTGACATCACAGAGTCCAATCCTGGTCCTGAACTCAAGGACCGCAAGATCATGAGCTGAGCGGAAATTGGACGCTAAACCAACTGAGCCACCCAGGTCCCTCTTGAATTTATCATTCTGATCGTTAGGATTGTAAGATAATAAATTCGTGTGGCATTCCAGCACCAAGGTTGTGGTAATTTTTACGGCAGCAAGAGACAAACACAGGTGGTGGAGAGCAGCGGTCCCCACAGCGAGGCAGGAGTAACCCAGCATAAGATGGCTCCCTGGCACCTGAGAGAAGGTAGTAGAAAGTCTTTTTATGTTCATGTTTCATTTTGAAGTGAATGTTGCTGGACTTATTTTCGATGATTCAAGCACTGTCCCAACCCAGGCCCGCCATTCCTGAGACTTCGCATCATGCTTCTCCTCGAAGACTTCTTGAAGACCTTCTCTCTGCCTCCTCCCACCACCCCCCAGACCCTCCAGAGTGCTGACTTGTGATCTCACACGTCTAGCACCTTGTGGTCTCCTCCTGCTGCATAGTAGGCACTAGAAAAGTTGCCTTTATAACAGGGAGGAGCAAATGAAAGAATGTGGCTGTTGTGCAGCACCAGGCAGGCCACCCGCCTTGGGCCCTGAAGTTGACACCACCCCCAGAGGGAGCAGGGCGATCAGTAAGGACCCAAGCCACACCTCGTGGAACAGAACTGTCAGGACAACTCTGAACTGCCCAGCAATGGCCTTTGCTTCGGAGTGAAAAGGTCCATGTTATTTAAGTTACTCTCACGTTGAGTTTCTCTTACTCCTGACTAACCCTAAACTCCATTCACACAGGTCGCACCAAAAGAGCTGAAGGCAAATGAGAACATACTAGGCAAATCCAATCTTCAGACACTCGGTAGGCTGTTCCTCTGGGACACAGGAGCCCCTGGGTTTAGGCGAGTGTGGATTCACATCCATGGATTATCCAACCCGGTGAGGACACTTCATGGTGGTCTTGCAGCCGGCCATGGTGCTGACCTGCGTTTTCGGCCTAAAATACTGATTTCTCTTCCTCTCAACTTGCAGACTGATTTCACCTGATTGCCTACGGTGCTGGAGGTAACCTGAGAAGTAAATACTGGATTTGTTTCATCCTATTCATGCCCTACTCTTCCAGCACCAAGTTGGGCCACATTTAGTACTTCTGTCACTGCCCTACGGGACTTTGGAAACTTGGCCCCAATACCTTGTCTCCAGAACAAGGACTCTGCAAGTAGCATCCCTTCCACTATGACAGCCAGACACCTGCTGACCTGTGGTGGGCCGCAGCCCTGACGGCCCTGGTGAATCACGCCTCCCCAGCTGCCCGCCCTTGAGTGATCCCCAACCACACTGAGTATGGACGTGGCCATGCAACTCTCTTTGGCCACTGAGACATCAGAAAATACGGCACAGGCAGAAGCTTAATAAGCACTTGTGCTCTCAGTCTTTCCCTCTTAGAGGGCTAATGTTATCATGAGACGAAGCCCAATCTAGCCTCCTTGAGGATGCGAGGGCCATGTGAGGGAGGGGCCCAGCTGTCTCCCCTGCCCCAACTGAGCCCCCTTCCAGTGACCCTTCGGCTGAATGCAGCTGTATGAGTGAGTCCAGAGAACGCAGCAGCAGAATCACTCAGCCAGTCACAGAATCACAAGGAATAATAGGTGGTTGTTGCAATAAACTCCCAAGGTTTGGCGTGCTTTGCTAAAGCAGGCATAGATATACAGACCCATTATCGGTGGTTACATTTTCTCATTATCCACTGGGTTATGCGGCACTGCTAACCATGCACACGTGCAAACAAGAACAGAAACAGTATTCTCTGGAGTAAAGTCCAGGTCATTCATCCCTTGAATATTTGTTGAGCACCTACTATACGTCTATCCCAGGTGCTGGGGGTACTAGCTGGGTGAAACCAATCTCTTCCTGAAAGAGGCTGAGAAAATGTTGGGGAAAACAGACCACTGGGAATCAGCACGAGTCTGGTGGTCCCTCTCTGCAGAATGCCTTCCTCGTTCTCCTCACTTGGGTGACTTCTACACATAGTCTGAAAGACTGTGCAAATCCCCGGTGCCTGTAGGAGTGCAGACAACACTGACCCTATCTTGGGGCCCCCACCTTGTTCATGCCAGCACAAGGGCCTCCCTCAAGGCCCCGCAGAGGTTCATATGCCCTGACCAGAGTGTGAGGAGGCTTGCTCTGATCTTCCCTAAAGTGGCCCATATGTGGCCAGCACACAGGTGCCCTGCTTTAGGTAACTACCCTGTGACCTCACCTCCCTGCCCCTCACTCTATCAAAGCTATGGGTTAGGGGCACCTGGGTGGCTCAGTCATTTAAACATCTGACTCTTGATTTGGGCTCAGGTCATGATCTCACAGTTGTGAGACTGAGCCCTGTGTCCGGCTCCGCACTGAGCATACACTCTGCTTTTCTCTCATTTTCTGCCCCTCCCCCGCTCACATGTATGCTCACTCGCTCTCTCTCAAACATTTTTTTTTAAATGTGTGCATTAAGGTCCAGACTTTATGGAGAAAAGCTGTGTTCTGTGTGGTGTCTAGATCATATGTCTTCCTGATCCCATCTGTAAGTCACCTTGAATACAACTCTGTAAATGGTATGAAGAGTTTTGCTTCATTTTTCTGTCTCAAAGTTCCTTCTCAGTCTAGAGTCCAGCTTCTAACACCTGCCTCTAACACTCTTTCTCTGGATCCGTCTTGACTGAGTTCTTTTCTTCTGATCCTCACCAAAGCCTGTGTTCACTTGTATGGAGGGATTGAGCACCGCGCTATCATCGTGGTGATCTTTTTTCACTTGAGCGCCTCCCCTCCTAGACTCTGAGATCCTACAAGAAAATGATTCATCTCAAGTCCCCGTGTTCTGGTAAGTGTTCATTACACACTTCCTGAACAAATAAATGTGAAGAGGCGAGGAGATGAAGAGGATGCCCCGGGACCCCCAGAAGCTTCCATGGTGTGAGCCACACCTCCGATGTGGTGTTAGGATTCCGTCAGGCTGAGACAAGGCAGGAAGGAGTTGGAGGCAAAGGGGCTGATGGCCCGGGAATGGCCTATTCAGAGAATAGCAAACTGCTGGTGCAGCCAAACACGGTGGATGTGAGGGCAAGAGTGGGAGACCACGCTGGTCAGTGGTTTGGGTCTAGACTATGAAAAATCATGAGTGTGGCAGTAACAGAACTTCCTAAATATGCTCGGGACCAAACCCGCCCCACACCTTCCATTTCTGGCAGAGAATAATAGGTCTATGCAGACAATACCCTATTCTGATACTACTTCTGAGTGGAACAAATGAGGACCCTCTAGGGGGTCAGATCATTATAATCAGGCTTCTGCCCATTTCCCTTCCAGTGAACATCCATTTGCTGGCTGTAAACCCCAAAGGATGGAGGTGGCAATGAATGACGGGGCCCGGCTGCCGTTTCAGACGTTTGCTGTAATTTACACGAAGATGTGGATGTAATTATCCTTATCAGGATCACTTCCTCCGGCAAATTTGTACAGGAAGTAAATTTCCTCTCATTAAATCACAGCATTTGGGGACTGCAGTTTGACTCCGCCAGAACCAGAACTGGAAGTAATAAAGGCCAAAGAAATGAAAGAAGTTGGGCTCTCCGCAGGAAATGTGGGCGATGAAGACAGAGGCAGTATCTCAGAAGGTGTGCAGGGAGTCCACACCCCCAGCAGCTCCCAGACTCTGTGCCTCTTGAATTTAGAGCAGGCGCTTCTCAGCCACTCACTACCTCACCATGTGGCTAATCGAGAATGTCGCGCCCTGTGTGAGCGCTAGGAGCTGAAAAGAGCATCTGAACGAAGGTATTTTCAGAGATGAGGCAGATACTTCAGAAATGGCCTTATACTTTTATTCTAGGAATGAAACTAAGAATGAGCAGTTTGAGGCTGGCCCCTGTCAGGTGTCCCACACATGTGACCCCCTTGGGCTCTAGTGACAGGACGGTGAGGTGGGCTGTGAATGCTCTCATAATGTCCATTTCTTTCTCTACTTGGAATCTAACACGATTCTAATGAAATAGCCTGGACTGGAATCTGGGACACTGGACGTGTCCTACTGGTGGGGTTTTGGAGATTTGGGGGTCCAGAGCCGACGGCTAAGAAACAATTCTTGGGACGTCTTTGATACAGAAAGGTAAATTTAGGGGCACCTGGGTGGCTCAGTCAGTTGAGCATTTGACTTCAGCTCAGGTCATGATCTCACAGTTCGTGGGTTCAAGCCCCACGTTGAGCTCTGTGCTGACAGCTCAGAGCCTGAAGCCTGCTTCTGATTCTGTGTCTCCCTCTCTCTCTGCCTCTTCCCTGCTCACTCACTCTTTCTCTCTCGAAAATAAAACACGTTTTTAAAAAGTCAAAAAGGTGAGTCTATCAAAGCATGAGGACAGGACCCATGGGTAGGAAGAGATGCGTCAGGACCATGAGGAGAGACTGGTTATATACTATGGAGTTGGGGAAGGAAGGTAAAGTCAAGGGGTAGCTTCTAGTGAGATTTTCATATGCTAAAAAAGATTCCAGCATCCCAGAGGCCTAGCTATTGTCAAACGAAGGTTGTTTTTCCCTCCAGCAAAGCATTAGCAGTATGACAGTAGGGAGTTTCTGGAGAAATCTTGTACTCTGCCCCCCTTCAAGTGTTTGTCAATGGGCTGCTGGTTAGAATGAAATTCAGTTCTATCTGCCGGTTCCGTCTGACTTTGTTTCCCCATCGCTACTACCCGCTGAATCTCCAGCAGTTACTGCTGTGTGCCTTGCTCACAGGGCTAGAGAGAGAGAAGCTGAATGAATAAATTGTGAATAAGAGAATGCCTAATCTCACAGAAGACACCCAGCAAACAAATGTCTATCACTGAGTCCCCCTTTCAGTTGTGAGTGATGGAATCCTGACTCGTTTGAGTTTCAAACGAAGATGGAAGGTGTTTCATTTGCGAAACTAGAAGTCTAGGATAGGAAAAGATGGATAAAACAGGCAGAGAGGGAAAGGATAGGACCTGAGGTCCCTGGGTGGTGAAAAATTCGTATTCTGGAACAATGCTGGGGGTGTCTGACCACAGCACATCCCCTCAGGCTTAAGGTTCCTCCTAAGAATGTTACAGACACCACCTACTCCCCTGCAGGTTTCCCTCAGGAATTTGACCAAAGACCTGACTAAAAAGAAGTAGACTATAAAACTTATGACCCGCAAGGAATGAGTTGGTCATAGACCGCCCCTCATACAATGGAAATGAGCCAATCAGGAGTGGACAGCCCACACCTACATGGGTAGAAGCTGAGAAGGAGCACAGGGGAAGGGAAGGGGAGGGGAGGGAAGGGGGTGAGCAAGACCTTATAAAACAAGGACCCTTGCCTATAGATGGTGGGCATTCACTCTCAAATGTCCCCTCTCCGTAAAGAGAGCTTTCCCACTATTCTTACTATCTAATCTTTTACTCTAATAAATTTTTGCCTGCTGGTCATTTTGTGTCCACCTCTTCATTCTTTGAAGCAGTGTGACAACAAACCTGGGGTATTGAGGCAAAAAAATCCTGCAACACAACCAGCTTAAGTCTTACCTTTCTGTACTTGAGAATCCCAATATGGCAGCCTCCGCCTGGCACCTTCCCAGCCTGGCCGCCCAGTGGGGTGGGGATGGGGGTGGAGGTGGGGTGGGAGAATCTCTCACCCAATGCATTACTTGTCTATTGCTATGAAACCAAATCCACAAAACTTAGTGGTTTCAAAAGAACAGCCATTTCTCTGCCCACAATTCTATGGGTCAGCGAATCGGACAAGGCGCAGCTGGGCAGTGCTTCGGGTCCATGTGGTGTCCTCTGGATCCAAGTAGGCATTCGTGGTCAGGTGGTGTCAGCCGGAGGCGGGTTGGTCTCAGATGGCCTCATGCGCACGTCAGAGGCCTCGGGACAGCTAGGACAGCCAGGATGTCCAAGCCTCTCTCTACACGGTCTCTCTGTATATGGTCTCTGTGCATGAAGCGGTTCAGTCTCAGTGAGGCTCCAGCCTGGCTGAATCTCAAAGCAGCAATGTTCTAAGAGGTGACAACAGAATCTTCAAGTCCCTCTGGAGGCTGAGACTTGGCATGCAGACGTTTCTTCAGTTGTTCAAAGTCATGGTGAGGAGGGAGCAGAAGGCAAGCGGACGCCCTGCAAACATGGCCTCCCCTCTCCCATGGGCTAAGTGTGACCGTCCTCAGGCACTCCTGGCTGTCCTGATAGAGATCACAGTCACAGGAGTCTCCATCCTGTTTACAAATCTCTTGGTAAATTATAAGAAAAAGGCAATGGGGTGCCCACATGACTCAGTCAGTTAAGCGTCCAACTTTGGCTCAGGTCATGATCTTAAGGTTCATGGGTGCGAGCTCCCCATCGGGTTCAGTGTTGACAGCTCAGAGCCTGGAGCCCATCTTCGGATTCTGTCTCCCTCTCTCTCTGACTGTCTCCTGTTCACTCTCTCTCTCTCTCTCTCTTAAAAATAAACTTAAAAACATTTTTTTAAAAAGTAAGTAAAAGGCAATCTTCTCAATAGCCCAATCTCCAGAGACATCTAGACTCAGTTTCCTGGAGCCCCAACATCAGCTTCCCCTCCATAGTGATGTGGGGAACAGAGGCAAGAAGGAAATGGCAGGGGGATTTCTTTATAACCTGCAGCCCCTTGACAGAGACTTGAGGCAAAGACAGAGCCTAGTACTTCTCCAGGAACCCCCTGCCATCCTAATGCTAAGGCCTTGCTAGAGGGGAAACAACGTAGCTTGACCACAGCAAGGCCTCCGGTGCCCCCCGAGTCCGCTTTAGCATATGGAAGTCTGGCTGGAGGCCTTCCTTCTGCCTTTACCTCCCCCAGTTCCATAGTATAAAACCAGCCACTCTTCCCACGCCCAGGGCAGCTCTTTCTTCCAGTCCCCGTGCTTTAATAAAATTGCTTTTCTGCACCAAAGACATCTCAAGAATTCTTTGTTGGCCATCAGCTCTGGGCCTCCACCACCCCAAAACCCCATCCATGGAACCAGCCCAAATTCAAGGGGAGGGAAAATGGATTCCGCCTCTTGATGGGAAGCACAGAAAGCCCCATCATGGTGAGACAAATAGGAAGGGAGCCAGTGGTGGTGGTCAGCTTTGCAAACAATCTGCTGCCCTCGATGTCCCTGTATCAACCTCACAGAGATTCTGCTTTCCCTGCTCAGGCCACATGAACGTCCCCAAGGCAGTCAGTGATCAGGGAAGTTGAGTTGCTCATATGCTCACCCCAGAAGTGGTGGGCTACAGAGAGGGTTGGGTAATGTAATCCGAACCAGGGAGGGAGTCCCCAGCAAAGCAGAAGAGGCTGGAAAAGTATGTTCAGAAGACAAAACAAAAGCTAGCAAATTCCAAGGCAGGCACCGTCCATCCTAAGGGGACAATGATCAGCTGTGAAAGCCCAGAAACAAAGCTGGGAGTGTCAGAGCCCCTCAAGGATGAAGATGCTCTGACCCATACACTCATCCTGTCCAGTCGCTCCTTAGTTTGGAAATGAATGCACAAGCCTCAGCGCCAGCTGCCAGAAATCACAAATATTTCCATCAGTTCACTCCCATGCCTCTTATTTTCTCCCTCCACAATGCCCTGGTGGCCTTCTCGTTAGAATGATTTCCAACAGGCTGTTCAAACCAATTGGAGCCCTGATTTTTCTGACTTCTCTATGTCACAGCAAAAAATGGCCAATTATAGTGCCTGGGGTATAGAGCACTCTCTTGTGAAAACAGTTGGAATGTGTCACCCCCCAGTCCAACTAAATCTTGGGTTCCAAGAAGGTTGCATTAAAAAAATTTTTTTTAACATTTTATTTATTTTTGCAGGACACAGAGACAGAGACAGAGCCTGAGCAGGGGAGGGACAGAGAGAGAAGGAGACACAGACTCTGAAACAGGCTCCAGATTTGAGCTATCAGCCCAGAGCCCGATGCGGGGCTTGAATCCACAAACTGTGAGATCATGACCTGAGCTGAAGTCAGATGCTTAATGGACTGAGCCACCCAGGCGCCCTGAAGTTTGCATTTTTAAGGCTCAAAGCCAGACGGTGATGAACTTGCAAAGCTCATGTCCCTTGAGGCATCTTGCTGGAGGCTTGGAGGTGCCTGAGCTCTGCTGGGGCTCCCAGGATCATTGTCCACATGTGACCTCAGAAGAAACAAAGTCTTGTCCAAGGTCACCAAACTGTCAACCGTAACCTATAAAGTGGCTGCTCCCTACTCATTAATTACCTTCTGTTTTCTCACTGCACTTGCCGTGGTCCTACTCTGCCCAACCGTGCTTGAGGCGCCACGGGTGGAATGATCAAGAAGAAAGTCTCCAACTACCATGATGCTGACGTTCCAGGAGAGGGGATGGAAGATAAGAACGGAACAAATAAGTAGGTCACACCCAGAAAGCGAATGGTGATAAATGCAATGCAAAGTATTAGAACACGCTGTCTGGGTTGTGGCGTTAGACTGGGGGGTTGGAGAGTGAGGATGTAACCCCCACACTGTTCCCCAGCGATCCCAAACGCCCGCCTGCAGAATCGCTGCCGGGACAAAACCATGCACAGCACGACGCCTGAACGAAGGACCCAGTGCGGCGGGCACGTAATGTTTCATCGGTCAGGATCCGTTAAAAACGGCCATGTGGCAGCAATGCCTGTAACGGAATGAGTGGTGCGGGTGCCTAAAATGAATTCTGTCTCGTGCTCGTAATGACCTCGCCAGGGCAGGTGTTAGTCTCCGTGTTCAACCAGTGAGGAAACTGAGGTTCACTGAGGGTGGGAAACTGATCACAAGAAAGGTGGGACAGGGCAGACCGCGGTAAGGGCCGAAGCCGTGTTTGGGGTTCGCTGTGCTGCCCTCTTCCTCTCTCCAGACTTGACCTCCTCTTCCTCCTCCTCCTCCCCTCTGTCCCCTCCTCCCGGAGGCCAGCAGTGGGAAAGGCATTCGGCTACCCACAGCCACCCGTTCCCTCCCACCCTCACGAACCAGGTGAGCCCCAGCCTCTGGGCCTAGAGAATCAGCAACCAGGACCCAAGGACCCCCTCCCCCAGCCCTGCCCCCACCAGGACGCCTTAAGGCAGAAATTCTTTGCCCATTTATACCATTTGGATTCTGAAGTCTGGGACCTGCCCAAGACATCCTAGTGGATGAACAGTGGTGTTTATATTTGAGTCTAAATACTCTGAATCCTAACCTAATGTTCATTTTTCGGGGCCGCATCACGTCAAAAATACAAAGGAGTTTTCTCAACTAAGGACAGTCAGAATCGACATGAGGCACACAGCCCTGCGTCTTCTCAGTGGGATCAAGCACCTCCCAAGAAAGGCCACTTGGCCCAGATGCACATGTTCCCCACCTCCAGGGCCGCCGGGGATCACCGGGGTCTGAGAGGAGAGGGACCTGATGGGTGCTGTCCCTCCTTTCGCGAGCATGGCGCCCCCTGGCGACGTGCGGGGCAGCCCTGACCCTAACCAAACAAGACGGAGGGGCCCTTCCTAAGCCAAAAGACCACCTCCTCCGGGCCTCACCCTGCGGCTTACCTGGGAAGTGTGTTGTAAAAGGAGAGAGAACCAGCCTTTCTCAAAGACTGGGTTCATGGGGCACCTCGGTGGGCTCGGTCAGCGAAGCGTCGTACTCTTGATTTCAGCTCAGGTCATGATCTCAAAATTCTTGGGTTTGAGCCTTGCATCGGGATCTACGCTGACAGCACAGAGCCTACTTGGGGTTCTCTCTCTCTCCCTATCTCTCTTTCTCTTTCTCTTTCTATAAATAAATAATAAATAAATAACTGGATTTATTAATAAGCCTTTATCCCATGTGTGGGTGATCTTTATTTGCAGATGTGAGTCACTAGGGGAAGAATTCCAATGTCTCTCTTTGATTTTTAAAGTATTTTTATTTATTTATTTATTTATTTTGAGAGAGAGGGAGGGAGAGCATGAGCTGGGGCGGGACAGAGAGAGAGAGAGAGAGAGAGAGGGAGGGAGAACCCCAAGTGGGCTCTGCTCCACCAGCACAGAGTCTGACACGGGGCTCGATCTCACAAACTGTAAGCTCATGACCTGAGCTGAAACCAAGAGTCAGACACTTAACCGGCTGAGCCCCCCAGGTGACCCAAGGCCTGAGCAAGTGGGAGTCAGTCTCAAATGGGGGCGTCCCAGCACAGCCACTCTGGGGAGGGGGCAGAATCGTCCTCTGTACCCCTAAGCCACTTGCTGAGTGTCTCCTTTATTCCAAGCACAGTGGAATTCTATTTTTTCTCTTTTGTTCTTCACAACGAAGGCTGATGCCGGGATTGTGGGTTTCCCTGGGAGGGAGGGAAGCTCAGTAGGGCCTCTGGAGCCCGGGAGGGAGGTGCCTTAGCTCCTCTGGGGGGACCAGCATGGACAGGGGGCCCTGGAAATGAGGGCTCAGTTGGCTAAACATCCAACTTCAGCTCGGGTTATGATCTCATAGTTCATGAGTTTGAGCCCCACATTGGGCTCTGTGCTGTCAGCACAGACCCTGCTTTGGCTCATCTGTCCCCCTCTCTCTCTGACTGTCCCCTGCTGGTTCTCTGTCTCTCTCTCTCTAAATAAACTTAAAAAAATACATATGGAAATGAGACTACCTGGGGGTTCTCTGGGGGAAAAGAGATGGAAGACATTCTAGGCAGAGGGCTGGCCTTGCCAGCCAAGCCCAGCATCTCAACAGGAACCCCCACTCCACCCCCACCCCCACCCCAAAGGCTGACTGGTTCCCACTGGGGCTGATGCTCTATGAGCGTCCCCAAAAGGCCCAGACTTGCACTGTGAAGTTTGAGCGTGATCAAAAGCCCCTGAAAGACAGGCATGTAATACGCCAACGACCAAGGACAGACGGGAGCTGGCCTGGGGTGCAGAGAACCTCATCAAAATGGAAATAGGTTTGCTGAGAAGCGTCTGGCCTGCAGGAAAGCGAGGCTGCGCGCAGCTGCTAGAAAAGGAAAGAGCACAAAGACCCGAAGTCAAGTCCCCGCTCCAGCCTGGACACTGCGACAGCCCAACATCCACCCAGCCAGTGACAGAGCCGTGGGGCCAGGCCACCTCCCGCGGAGGGTGAGCTTTACCCAGGGTTCCATCAGGGCTGTGGGCCGACCCAGCTGCCGGCGGCAGGACACGGCTGAATTGACAGAGGCAGACTGGAGCTCCCAGAGACCCCTGCCCCCTCCTCCCAGCTCATGGGGCAAGGATGCTCTAGTATCATTTCATTCCAGAGCCTAGAGAGTAACAAGAAGCATCTGACCAGCCTTTCTGCAAAAAACTGCCCTGACCACTGACAGCTGGCCAGGGATTTGGGTGGCTGTAGATTCTAGCCAGATCTTCCATCAAGCCTAAGGCTGACTTGGGGTAGCTTGGCCTCTGCTCTCTAAGGTGATGGGTAAGACTCCTGCACGGCCCACCTGCTTGTCTGAGCATGTGCAGTCATTGAGCAATCACCCAGTGGACAGGCGTCCATCACACACAGGTGCTCTGCACCGGGAATGGGAGGGAGCAAGGGGCGGTGCTGCTGTTAAAGAGCTCAGTCCAGTGGGGGAGAAAGCTGACAGATAAGCAGGGTCAGTGACAAGTGTCAAACCAGACTATGGAAGCTCAAAGGAGAGGCAGCGGGGCCCCATAGGGGCAGGGAAGGGGTTGGAGATCAAGGATGGCTTCCCGGAGGAGGAGACACCTCAGCTGAACCTTGAAGGCATGTAGGAGTGCGTAAGATAAATAAGGGAGAAAGGGAGTTCTAGAAGACAGGGGCAGGTGACCAAGGCCAGAGGGGCGCAAAGGCCAAGAAGTGGGGGGAGAGGCCCTCCCCCGAGTGTGGTCCCTCGTGAACCAGCCGCCCTCGCTTTTTTTCTCTCCTCTCTGTCCACACACCAAAAGGCTGGATGCCACTTGGGCCCTGAGTTATTTTAGGAAACAGGGTCGATTTCTCTGCACCCAGATCCCAGCACCGAAGCCCACACAGCACGTTGGCATCTGAACAAGCCGGGCAGGTGGGCGTCAGTCAGCTAAACACGTGGGGTGGGAGGGAGCTCAGGCGGAGACCGATGGTTCTGATCCCTTCCAGCCTTAACAATATTAAAACCCCATCAGATGTTTCTCCGGCCAGTTAGAACATCTCCCAGGAAGCTATTTTGGGTCAAGCACTGCCTCTTAAGTGGGTCTCACCAGCCTCATTGCCACATTCCCCGCTTTTATTTTACTTTAAATTTTATTTATTTTTCATAGAGAGTGAGCATGTGCAAGGTGGGGAGGGGCAGAGAGAGGAGGATCCCAAGCCAACTCTGCCTCGGACTGTCAGTGCAGAGAGCCTGACACGGGGCTCGAGCTCACAAACCGTGAGATCATGACCTGAGACGAAATCAAGAGTCAGATGCAACCACCTGAGCCACCCAGGCGCCCCTACTCTCCCAGCTTTTTGGAGAAGTATCAAGAAGGGATGCGAAAGCCCATTTTCCTGGGTGTCTGTGCAGCCGGCTTCCGTGCATGATGTGGCCCCCACTCGCCCCGCCTCTCCCTCCCCCCACAGCCCCTCCCCCACGCGCATTACCTAGAAGGGAAGAGAGCCTCCTCCACGTTTCTCCCCTAGAAAACCCAATGCAACCCAACCCCACGGCGAGGCTGGAAAGAATTTGAAGGTGCTGCTCAGCCGCTGAGCAAACGCTGTTTCTACGTTCTCTCTTCTGGAGCGCAGACCTCCAGGCCCCACCCCGCCCCCGCCCCCGGAGGGGGACAGCCCGGGTTCAAGGGCAGGCTCCTCCAGCCCTCACTGAGGGCTTTCGGTCAGCCTGCTTTCCCTCCACTTTTCTCATCTGTAAAATGGGGATGACGGCACGTACCCCTAGGATTGCGGTAAAAACAAGGCAGTAAGTAATGAATACAGAGCACCCAGAACAGCGCCCAGCACTTGGGAAGCGCACAGTCATTGTTCCCATTACTGTCAGACAGAGTGGGAGTCCCCTCATCAGAAGCAGCGGGGACCTGAGGCTGGTGCGTGCACTGCACTCCCCAGCCCTCCCCGGGGCGGCGAGTCCTCGGCCAGGTGCCTGCAGGGGTGATCACGTGACGTCGGCCAGCCAAGGAAATGGGGGACGACAGTGATGAACATAAGGGCCAGCTCGCCGCCCACCATCTTCCTCTCGTCCTTTTGCCACAAAATCAGCAGTGTCCCGGAGAGAGGCGCCCCACGGCCGGGTGCCGGAGTGGTCCCCAGCTCAAGCAAGAGATAAACCTTTTTTGCTAGAAGCCACCGAGATTCAGGGGTTGGCAATTTCCGCAGCACGACGTAGCCTCGTCCGCTGATTGGGAGATGCATGGAGTCCGTGAAGTGAGGTGGGATGAAAAACGGTACAGATGTTACAACTAGTTTATTTGTTGTTGTTGTTGTTGTTGTTTAAAAATTTTTTTTAATGTTTATTTATTTTTGAGATAGAGACAGAGCACGTGTGGGGCAGGGGCAAAGAGAGAGGGAGACACAGAACTCAGGCCCAGAGCTGTCAGCACAGAGCCCGATGCTGGACTCGAACCTGTGAACCAGGAGATCATGACCTGAGCCGAAGTCAGACGCTTAACCAGCTGACCACCCAGGTGCCCCACAACTAGCTGACTTTGAAATACAAATGCGCGTTCATTCACTTTTTGTAAGGAAGTCAAGACTCCAGTGTTATTCTGTTAACTGGCCCTCCATTTCGTCTTTCATAAGCCCCGTAACTCATGAAGCAATCTGCAGGCTTTTTTAGAGTTTTTACTTGTTTTATAAAATAGCCAACTGTTGTCCCTCCCACATTAGTTTGACAGTAACCTTTTTAGCAACTCAAGCCTACAGAGCTTTCTAAAGTAATCAACTTTCTGTCATGGAATGAACTTTCTTTTGGGGGGGGCCTGGGTGGCTCAGGCGGTTAAGCATCCGATTCTTGATCTCAGCTCAGGTCTTGATCTCAGGCTCATGAGTTCAAGCCCTGCATTGGGCTCCGCCCTGAGCATGAAGCCTGCTAAAAATAATAATAAAATAAGGAACCAACTTGCTTTCTGCACTTACGTCTTATTGGCCTGTGTAAGATTTAATTACGAAAACCCTACGACAACTGGAATAAATGGATATAAATGTATACATGGTTCTTTATTGTAACAGCCTCAGCCCCAGCGCCCACCCGGTCCCCCGCCCAGCGCCAACCACTGGGTGACGGCGGTCTTCCCAGACACAAAACTGTGCACGGGTCCTGTCTGTTCATTGCAAGGAGGTCCCAGACATTACAGTAGGTGAAACTGAGGCCAGAGGGAAAGTAACTTTTCAAGATTAAGAGTAATACACATTTACTGGGTATAAGGCTTCCATAATTCATAAGCAAAAAAAAAAAATCACCTATAAAATTGCAAATAACTCTGAGTATGAAAATGACCCCAGTGATTGCAGCAGATGCGACCTTGAGGTTGAGAAGACCAAGGACAGGAGCTCAATTCCTCACTCCGCACAGGGACAAGATGGCATCGCTAGACACTCTAGCGTCTAGAGGCCATCCCTGGCCCACAGCAATTCTGAAATTGGGCTGGGCGGACCCTGGGGGCCCCACCCCGGGGAGAAGAGGGTTTCCTGAGGGTGTCCTGGCTCTGCTCCCCGGAAATAGCTTCCCGACCACTGGTTTTCTGTGGCCCTTCACTCTACAGTTTGGAAAATCCTTATTTTTCCCTCTCTGGTTCCCTCCTCCTGAAAAAGACTTCAGGGAAGATTCCATTCCAGGAGGCCTGCACGTCTTTCCCAGCCCGTTCCCTGCGTGCAGAATTTAGGAGGTTCAGGGGTCCACTTTAGTCTCAAACAGGAGAGGGCTTAGAGCTCTCATGGAAGCAGAACTCTCTCCAAAACTGTAAGGAGTTTTATTACTTTATTCCACGGCAGTAGCCATACCACAGTCCTTTGAGGCACATGCCTTTCTCTCTCAGCTTAACTCTGAGCACCTAGGCTGTCCACCTTCCAGGGCACAGCCAACCTTTATTCTTTTCTCCCTGTTTCGTCGGCCTGAAGGTTTGAGTATATGCTGATTTCATCAAGTCAATGATTTAACAAAGAACATGGCGGCTGCACCCTTGATTTGGTCCTAGCCGTGATTTCTCATTGGCATTTGTAGTTAGGACTTTCTCAGTTTGACTATTACCTAGAGTTGGAGATTTGATGCTCCTTGCCTCTCCCGACCCTCGATGCCCAGACTTCCAGCACCTTCCGTCCCGTGTCATACCTGCTTATATACCCTTCTTTGCTGGGCTCACTTCTTTCCTGCAGTAGCAACCAAAACACGCTGCTAACACTGTGTTTCCCAGCCTCTTTACCTTCAGCCACCAGCTCCTTCATGACGTCATCCGCCTTCCCAGTGATGCGGACAGCAGTGTTACCAACTATTTCTCTGCCGCATGACACACATCGGCATCCCCCCCACCTCGAGGGTAGCTTCTTGTTGCCCGCCACCGGGACTCAGAGCCAAGGCCACACATTCCATCCTCATAGAAGGCAGCTCTTTGCTCCTGATACGCTAATGCGACATCCAGAACCCTCTGTGGGAAGTATTCTCCCCGTTGACAATTCCTGGTGTTCGAAGGGCCTATATGCTGGTTTTGTTGTTTGTGTTGTTAGTCCCGTTGAAGCAATGCGGGGCGATAGGAGGGAAAGTTCTAGAACTAACTCTTTGTCTATGACATCACTGTACCAGCTACAGGGCTAGACACTCATACATCATCTCCGACCATCACAGAATAGGTGTCGGTCTCCCCACCTTCCAGAAGGGAGAACGTGGGCCCAGAAGCCCCAGTGACTTGGCTCAGAATCACGTATATTGTAAATGACTAAGCGTAAGTTACAACAGAGACTCGGGTTTCCAGGATCCGGCTCTTTCCGCAATTTCCTGTCGTCCACAATTAACTTCCCTCCTTTGATCCTCAAGTTTTTCTATCTGTGATAATGGGTGATTACACTAGAAAATCTCTGGGGAGCTTGGGTGACTCAGTCGGTTGAGTGTCTGACTCTTGATTTCGGCTCAGGTCATGATCCCAGGGTTACAGGATCGGGCTCCACTCTGAGCATGGAGCCTGATTGGGACTCTCTCTCTCTCCCACTCCCCCTCTCCCTGGCTCACATGCTCTCTCTCTCTAAAAAAAAAAATCTCTAAGGCCCCTTCTTTCTTGGGGTTCTTTGTCTCCTAAAGGTAAGAGCAGCAAAACGCCTTTGCCCTTAGTACAGGCCCATTCATTAAGTCTGATCACCAGAGTCAGAGCCTTCCATGAAATAGAGAGATTGAGAGATTGGCAACCCCGGGGGGGGGGGGGGGGAGGAAACAGCCCTCTTTACATAATAATTCCCACTATGATTTGGTTATAAATAGCCCACAAAGAAAATGAGGCTTCTCAGCAGCCTCTGATTGTAGTGGGTGTTGGGATACGTGACCGCGCCTTGCAAATGCTGCAGGCTGATTGGGAAGATGCCACTTCTCATTCAGGAGACAGGTGCTTCCGCATAAACGGAGTATTTGGGTTCATGGCCAAAGCCAGCTGATGGAACACCACAAATACACCGAACACAGCATCACGGCTACTTCCCAGAAGATAAAAGATAAAAGGCCGTGGCATCGCACGGCCACCGTGCCTGGACATACCTGAAGACACTGCTGTCCACCCTCTGTGCCTGCGTCCCGGAGACACTCTACACCAGACCCATCTTGGCTGAAATCCCTCCCGAGGACCAGAGAGGGGACGGGGACAGGCATGAACCTCATCCACTCTCCTTCCCGGGGACTCAGCAGCCTCTGCTGATCCAGCCATTCGTTCACTCAGTTCACACACTTCTACTCAACCCCACTCAGCACCAGTCCCCGGGCCGGCGCTCTGGGGACAGAGGACGTGAAACTGGAGAGCACAGGCTTCCTGTGAGCAGGGAGTCCAGGATATACACGTACATGAAGAGTAACAACGGGGAAAAGTGCCTGGAGCAAAGCGCCCGGCACTGTGGACTGGCGAAGCCGGCAAAACTCCGGGGAGTCAAGGATGTTTTCCGGGAGGAATGATGGCCTGGGTGAGGTGGGAAGCGGCTTCCGGCCAGGTCACTGGACAGGCAGTTGATAACTTGAACCTGCCCTTCGGGTGGGTGGAGTCACTAGCCTCACCGTGAAGGTCTCTGCTTGCCGATGTCTCTGCCCGGGCTCACAGCCCTGCAGACCAGCGACCAGACTCTTGCCAGGGTTGGGAGTTTCAGGCAGCCCTCAGCATGCTGTCCCTGCCTCCATACTTGAGTTCACAGCTGTCACGCAAAGAGCAGAGCAAAGGGATATCCACACCATGTGTCATTCCAGGCTCTGCCATTTTCTAGCAGCAGGACCAAAAATGTGACCTAATTCCCCGAGTCTCAATGTCCATAATTTTGTTTAATGTTTATTTATTTTTGAGACACATACACACACACACACACACACACACACACACACACACACAGCATGAGCAGCAGAGGAGGGGCAGAGAGAGGAGACACAGAATCTGAAGCAGGCTCCAGGCTCTGAGCTGCCAACACAGAGCCTGACTCGAAGCTCAAACTCATGAACCATGAGTTCATGATCTGAGCTGAAGTCGGATCTTAACCGACAGAGCCACCCAGGCGCCCCTCAGTGTCCTTACATGCAAAATGCTAATACCTGGTTTACAGAGATCTGAGGATTAAAATAGCTCTTGCTGGTGCTTAAGAAGGGTTAAGTTCCCCCCCTCCCCGGGGGGCCTCCTGTGACCTCCTGTGCCAGCTCTCACCAGTTTTGTGAGGAAGGGTCACTGTCCGACTCACCTCAAATCCTTAGTGCTCAGAACACTTCCTAGGAGCTGTTGGGCACCCAGCAATTACGTGGGAGACTGTATTCTTGTGGACAATTTTATTGTCCAGCACCCATTAGGTGCTGCCTGTGTGAGGGGGGTGCGCCTCCCCACCGCACCGATGTTGGGTTTGGCTGTGTGACTTGCTCGAGCTAATGGGGACGAAGAAACTCCATGAATGCCACATTCCAACAGAGGCGTCAAATGTCCTTGGCCTCTTATGATCCCGTTCTCCAATATGAGATAACGTGCCTCAAATACTGATGCACTTTTCCTGGGTCTTCTAGAACCCAGTGGAGCAGGCATGAACCCAACTCACAGCCAGGCCCAGGCCCATCTGGATCTCACAAGCCCTGTAGAGCCCCCAGAGAGCCAGGCTCACCTGTGAATGCGAGAAGACACTGTTCGTTGTCAGCTCTGAGATTTGGGGATTGTTTGTTACACAGCATTATCACCACAAAGCCTGACTGACACATTATATAAAGTGAACTCAGTACTAACAATGTGCCAGGTATTGTTCTAAGGGCTCTATACAGAGTACTCATCTAATCCTTACAGCATTACTTGGGGTGCTATTATAGTTATTCCCCCTCAAGAAATTGAGGAACTTAGGCACAAGTTATCCCTAGGGCCATACAGCTAGTACGTGGGAGCATGGGAATTCCAAACTAGCAATCCAACTCCAGAGTCTGTGTGGCATGACCCCTCCACCATACTCTCTCCGGCAATGAGTTGATTAATTAATAAATTGATCTATCTATTGGTCAGCCTGGACGTTTGCCCTGAACCCCATTTCCCAGCCCAGAGACATGGTCTTGAAGAACCCCTGAGGACAGAGTTTCTGAATCACCCCACTGGACCATCAAGAAGAGATCCTATGCCTAGATTCTCATATCCCATAACTGGTAACTCCAATGCCAACTGCACCCAGTGCTACCCGCTGAATTTCCAGAATGAGTCTCTAGAACTTCCCAGTTTCCACTGCATCAGCCCCCCCTATTAACCAGTCAGAGGCCATGTTAGTCAGGGTTCTCCAGCAGAACCAATAGGATGTATATATGTATGAGAAGAGATTTGTTATAAGGAGCAGGTTTGTGTAATTATGGAGGCTGAAAACCCCTCTAATCTGCAGTCAGCAAGCTAGAGACAGGCATGAGACCCAATTAGCACACAATATTCAGTCCGATGGGAAGTATTTAAAAGAACCAAATTAGCAGTGTAATTGACCACCGCAGGAAATTACACAAATTTCTCATCGGTCAGCTAAATGATAAATCCGAACTACCCGTCTTTAATCTGATTCATCATGAATATTGCTGATAGAAATCATCAATAATTAACAAAACTGATGATCACACAATCAAATGGTAAGTTGCTAAAAATAACTTCCTCCCCTCTACTCAAGGCAGAAAACACAGTGGCAGGAGATATGGATGAAATTTGATATGGAGAAAAGAAACTGGTCATAAATCACAGATTCACTGTGAAGTTTTCCAAGAAAATAATTGATTCAATAAAAATAAATTTAGCGAGATTAAAAGAAGAAAATGGAAAGCAATGCTGTAAATGGCTTCCTTGCACCAAAGAGAAAAATGATCAATGAATTTAATTTGTTCAATGCATTTTACTCTAGCAAGCACTTGCTGGGGAAAAAAATCTGTCAGTTTTGATAGACTTATGGTTAAAATGTTTGTTTCCAGGGGCACATGGGTGGCCCAGTTGGTTAAGCATCCGACTTCGACTCAGGTCATGATCTCGCCATTCCTGAGTTCGAGCCCTGCGTTGGGCTCTGTGCTGACAGCTCAGAGCCTGGAACCTGCTCCAGAGTCTGTGTTTTCCTCGCTCTCTGCCCCTCCCCCGCTCACACTCTGTCTCTCTCAAAAATACAAATTAAAAACAATTATAAATAAATAAATAATACAATGTTTGTTTCCAAGGGACAAAATGTCTACTCACCTTCGCTTTTTTCTTTTTTTTTTTCTTTTTAATAGTTTATTGTCAAATTGGTTTCCATACAACACCCAGTGCTCTTCCCCACAAGTGCCCTCCTCCATTACCATCACCCTTCCCCCTCCCCCTCCTCCTTCAACTCTCGGTTCGTTTTCAGTATTCAGTAGTCTCTCAGGTTTTGCATCCCTCTCTCTCCCCAACTCTCTTTCTCCCTTCCCCTCCCTGTGGTCTTCCATTAGGTTTCTCCTGTTCTCCTGTTAGACCTATGAGTGCAAACATATGGTATCTGTCCTTCTCTGCCTGGCTTATTTCACTTAGCATGACACCCTCGAGGTCCTGAATATGAGACAGGAAACCATCAAAACCCTCGAGGAGAAAGTAGGAAACAGCCTCCTTGACCTCAACTGCACCAATTTCCTACTCGACACATCCCCAAAGGCAAGGGAAATGAAAGCAAAACTGAACTCTTGGGACCTCATCAAGATAAAAAGCTTCTGCACTGCAAAGGAAACAATCAAGAAAACTAATAGGCAACCGATGGCATGGGAAAAGATAGTTGCAAATGACATATCAGATAAAGGGCTAGCATCCAAAATATAGAAGGAACTCACCAAACTCCACACCCAAAAAACGAATAATCCAGTGAAGAAATGGGCAGAAGACATGAACAGACACTTCTCCAAAGAGGACATCCCGATGGCCAACAGGCACATGAAATGATGGTCAGCATCACTCATCATCAGGGAAACACAAATCAAAACCACACTGAGATACCACCTTCACTCTTTTGCAAATGCTCTTCCTTCTTCCCGAATTGCTTTTCCCCACCCCTTTCACCTGCTCTTCCTTTACGAGCCTTTCAAGGATTCCTCTAAGGACCACCTTTGCCATAGGATATTTTCTGCTGCTGCATCTAGACGGGAACTCACGCTCAGCACCCAGTGCCCAGTGAACCAGTTACAGAGGAATGACCAGGGGGGTAAGTGATCACTTGCACACTCATGTGAATTTACGTGCCACCTTCTTACAGAGGCCTGCCTCTCAGATGAGCAATGAAAACACTGATCTTCCACCAAAAGGTCCCTGAACCATGACAATAGGTGGGGCAGATGCTGTTGGGCACTCGGGATCCATCTCAGACGTTGGAATTCTTGCCTCCAATATGACACACGTTCCACTGAGGAACCTGGTCCCATTACTCCTCTCCAGTCCCTGCCTCCGGGTGAGCCAGCCCCTCTGGCCAGACTCACAGGAGAAAGGCGTGGCTGTGGGGGATGGGAGTGGTCTGGGAACAACCACAGGTGACAAGGTTGGGGTCTGGAGAATTATCTTAATTGCCTCAGACAGTTGGTGATGCAGCTGTTCAAGAAAAAGATAGGGACCGATTGATGTCTCTGGACGGGATACCCGGGCGCCCTCCCATGGCGCCCAGCCTGCAAGCCTAAGGGAGCATGAGCCGCATGGCCATGAGAGGCACGTGTTTTGTGGGGCTCGAGGTGTTTCATGGGGATCATGCTGCCCGGCTCTGACTCTCAGATCCACCATACTTGCTATGTGACCTTGGACAAGTCACCGGACCTCTCCGTTCCTCGATTTTTGTCATCTGCAAAGTGGTGGTGTTAACTGTACCCACCTCCTGGCTCTTTGTAAACATTAAATGAGTTAATGTTTGTAAAATGTTTATTATGTAGTATGCACCCAATAAACTGTTATCTGGAGTCTCCACTCGGGGTGCTCTTTGGGGCCCCTGAGGTCCTCTGTGGACACGGAGCATGAACGTGCCTGCACGTGGTGGAGGGGGAACATGTCTGGGAGCTGGGGCCCTGCCCTCCCACCAGATCCACCAGATCAGCACATCCCTCGCCACACATTCTGGATTGGGAACACTTTCCCGTTGTCCGGACCCAAGCTGTAGCTCCTCCTATTTGTATGCAAAGGCATTTTCCCGAGGGTCCCTCAGCTCAGCCATCACCCAAATTCTTCCCCACTCTCCAGAGAAAATTTGGACACATGCTGAGTCCCCAAGACCAAATGAAGCAAAATGAAAGGGGAACTCCTACAAATTGAAAGTGACTTGAAACCAAAGGGGCGTTGGCGAGGAGCCAGAGGGGTCTCTGAGTCCCCAAACCAGAGAACCTGGGACTGGAGAAAACCATTCTCCTGGGGGGTTCTAGCCTTGGGTTTGGGTGGTGGCGATGCAAGCTCCGGATCCTGCCCTCCCCCCCCCCCCCCCCCCCCCCCCCCCCCCCCGCAGCGGGGACAATGGCAGCAGCTTCGTCACAGCCTCGGCCTCCGTGCAGACGGAGCAGGCTCACGCCCAGAAGTCCCTGGGCGCAGTGCCTGCTGCAAACTCAGCACTCAGCACCGCCGACTGTCCTGGGCGGTGGAAGCCCTATACCCAGACCTCTGGCCCTCACCCGCACACCCCGCTGCAGAGCCCTGTGTGCCTTCGCGTGCATCCGGGGCCAAATGCAAAGGCCTCATCGCCCCTCACCATCGCCTTTCAGACTGTAAGGACAGGTCTGAATCAAACTGACTCTGACCTTGGAGGCCTAAGTGTCAGCTTCTCAGGCAACCCTTGTAACACCCAATCAGGAAAGACCAGCTAACACCTTTAACATTTCTAAGGGCGGGCCTAAAGATGGAGGCTAAGACTAGTCACGCCCTACATGAGGGTCCTAGTCACGCCCTACGTGAGGGTCCCAGGTCCACTCTGTAATTGGTTAAAGTTACTGTCAATGATGTGATGCTATAATGATTGGACCCCTGTACCTGTGTCACAATTTCCTGTAACTCCCCCTCCCCAAACTCATAAAGACCCTGCCCCCCCATGTTCGGGGCTTGCTCCACGTGGATCCAGTGTGTTGTTGAAGTCTGTGAGCCCGAGTTTAGGCTGGCCGGGCCTAAATTCCTAATAAAGCCCTTTGATTTTGCATGCGTGATTCGGCCTCCCTGGCGGTCTCTGGTTTTTGGGGGCGATATTAAAATCTGGGTACAACAAGACCCTGGTCACGGAAGCAGAGAATAGGCACAGAATAGGCAATCCATATGTTTTTGGAGCTTGTAGGGTTTATTTTGTTAGTTTTGCTACTTATTTTCATCCCATTCCTCCCATGTGGTGTAGTGGCCAGCCAGCCAGACCCGGGCATGAATGGTGGGGGCCTCTTGGCTGTGTGTCCTGGAGCAAGGAGCATGACGTCTCTGAACCTTGGCATCTTTAGCTGCGCAGTGGGAGTGAGCTCCTGAGGAACAGTGAGAACGCCCTGTACAAATCCTCACATGGCATCTGGTATGGGGTAACTTCTAGTAAATGACGCTTTTTTGTTCTTTAATATTCGTAATGACCTTGAGAGGTAAGCATGATGGCTGTCATTGTTTGAGATGAGGAAACCAAACTCAGATGTCAAATCACTTACTTCAAATTCCCATACCTGGGACTTGAACCCAACTCTCCCGCTTCCGGATCTGATGCTCATTCTCTGTGGCCTGAAATGTCCAAATGATTCTACCAGAGGGGGGGAGGGGCGGGGCAGGGGACAGGAAGTTGCTGACATTCTTTATTCCACTGCAGCATCTCTCTCCCGGCAGGAGGGGATTTCAGTATTGAAAACCAATGCCTTTGAGTTTGTTGTCATTTTTAAAGTTCTCTTTTCTTCTTTGACAAAGGCTTCCTGTCACTTCACTCCAAAAAGTCTGCTCTCTTCCATGAAATACCAAAACAAACAGGGGAAAAAAACAAGCCTTTGAACTGCTATTTCGCACCCCTGAGAGGTAACTTTGTCAGTTGTGAATTACCATTCTCCATCCTTCTTTCCATCAGAATGAGTCAGGGTCCTAAAACTCCCTGGGCTTCTGTATTTAATCCACAAACAACTCAACAGTGTTCCATTCCAACAGGGGATATTGTGGGAAAAGGATAAATCTCACCTTAATTGACACGGAAAGAAAACTAGTCGTGAACTTTTTGGCACTCGTGATCTCCTTCTGAGAAAGATTTCCTGGCACAGAGAGTGTCCTCTGACCCCCGCCCCTCCCACAAAGGTGCACAGAAGGAGCACCGATCCAGGGCCTGGAGACCTGGGCTCTAGATTCCAGTTCCTATGACCTTGCTGGACTTTTTGGACAAGTTCGTCAACTTCTCTGGGCCTCAGTTTCCACACGTGTACAATGAAGGATGTGAACAAAATGAGTTCTGGAGTCGCCACTGTAAGGACTCAGGTCTGAAGTCGGCCTCTCAGAATCATTAGACAATAAAAGGGCACACGTTGCCCAAGGAAGGAGGGACCACACTTGTAACACCCAATCAGGAAAGGCCAGCTAACACCTTTAACATTTCTAAGAGCGGGCCTAAAAACGGAGGCTATAAGATAATCACCTATTGCTTAAGACTAGTCATGCCCTACGTGAGGGTCCTGGGCCCACTCTGTGATTGGTCAATACTCTAAATGTTGTGATTGGTTCCCACCAAAAGTATCAATGAATGGTTAAACCTGCTGTCAATATACCTGTGTCACCATTTCCTGTAACGCCCCCTTCCCAAAGAAGCCCCTACCCCGCCATGTTCGCGCTCTCAGCATGAATCCACCAGGCAAGTAAAGTCTGTGAGCCTGAGCTTAGCCTCAACCAGCCTAAACTCGTTATAAAGCCCTTTGCTTTTGCATGCATGACTCGGTCTCCCCGGTAGTCTCTGGTTTTTGGGGGCAATATTGGAAACTTGGGTATAACACCACCAGCTTTCAAACTGGCTTAAAGAACATTAAAAATTGCAAAACAGAAGAAATGATAGCGGCCATTTCTGTTCAGGAAGCAATGTTCTGTGTGTTTCCCTGGGCCCAGCATTTTTTTTTTATAATAGTTTATTGTCAAATTGGTTTCCATGTAACACCCAGTGCTTCTCCCCACAAGTGCCCCCCACCATGACCATCACCCCTTTCCCCACCTCCCCTTCCCCCTTCAGTCCATGGTTTGTTTTCAGTATTCAGTAGTCTTTCATGATCTGTGTCCCTCCCTCTCCCCAGCACTGCTAGGGATTTACCCAAAGGATACAGAAGTGCTGATGCACAGGAGCACATGTACCCCAACGTTCATAGCGGCACTTTCTACAATACCCAGCATTGTTTTAAGATCCCACAAATGGGACACGTGGACCCCCAGGCCCCAAATTGGGAACTGTCAAAGTGGCATCTCCCTAACAGTGCCAAGGCAAAAGCCTGGGGGCTCTGCCCCCACTTTGGAGTGGGTATGCTCATGTTATCCTTGAGTCCTTCCCCAGCGTGGCCTAGAGCCCCTGGGGGGTTCCATAGGCACTCCGGAACATTGTCTTCTTAGCCCTCCCCTGGGCTCAGCCATTTCTCTCCTCATCAAGCTTGACAGCATCGCCCTGTTTTCTTCCTGTTTTAGGTGTGGCCAATCTGGTTTGCTGTTGGTCCGTCCGCTCCATCCCTGGCCGGGATCTTGGTCCCTGAGCACTCCTCGGTTTCTGCACTGCCCTAACCAGGGAGCAAGGGACTCCTCCCCGGACACAGAGAGGCCGCACCCAGTGCTCTCCGGATATGGCCACAGCACTGAGAGTTTTCAAATTCTCACTGCGTGCCTGGCCCTCCATTCTGCGTGCATCATATCACATAACCCTGCCAATAAGCCACAAGGTAAGGCCAGTCATTATTCTTTTTATAATATGACCAAAGAAACTCCTTGGCGGGTAGCTTAATCTCTCTACTTCTAGCCCTCATGAATTAAGAAGTTAGTGAGTCAGAATTTGAATGGGGCTGATGACTTTTAAATATGTCCACAAGGCATCGGAACAGAACCCTGGTACTTAATGCATGTACATAGCAAGGTATAGGCATATGCATGTTGGGGTGCCTGGGAGGGCTCAGTCAGTTGGGTGTACAACTTTGGCTCAGGTCATGATCTCATGGATCGTGGGTTTGAGCCCCGTGTCAGACTCTGCTGACAGCTCAGAGCCTGGAGCCTGCTTCAGATTCTGTGTCTCTCTCTTTCTCTCTCTCTCTCTCTCTCTCTGCTCTTCTCCTGCTCATGCTCTCTGTCTCTCTCTGTCTCAAAAATAAAAAATTTAAATATTTTTAAAAAGAAATATCTATGTATATGCTTATGGATATGTACATATACACGTGTGAATATATGTATATATGTATGTGTCTGTTTCCCAGCTCTGTCCTTTGAGGGGACCTAGAAACAAATGACCTGAGTAGCAGTAACACCCTAGTGCCCAGATCTTGATTTCCACATATTATTCTCTGCTAAAAAGAACCAAAACTCCTTGACGAAATGGCTGATTCCAGAGCTCAGGCGGGAAATGTCCAAGATGAGTCTGGAGTGTCTTGGGCCAAAAAAACATAGCAAACTGCCCAAAGAATAATGACAGTGTATCAAAAGGGCCCAGATGCCAATCCAAAAGGGCTCCCACTTGGCTGAATCTGAGACCACTTCAACCTCACAATAAATACAATGAGGAAAGGATTATAACCTCTTATAAAAACTAGGAACTCAAAGGTCTACACAGGTATAAATTTTAAAAAATAAAATAAATGCACTCTCTAAAAAAAAAAAAAAACAGCAATAAAACAATGATGGAATTTGGGGGAGGGGGTGGCGCCTGGGTGGCTCAGTCAGTTAAGCATCTGACTTTTGCTTAGGTCATGATCTCATGGTTCATGGGCTTGAGCCCCACGTCTGGCTCTGCCCTGGAGCCTGCTTCAGATTCTGTGTCTCCCTCTTCAGATTCTGTGTCTGCCCCTTCCCCAACTTTTGCTCTGTCTCTCTCTTTCTCTTTCTCTCTCAATGATAAATAAACATTAAGAAAAAATTTTAAAACAAAAATAAATAAATATTTTTTAAAAGGGGGGCACCTGGGTGGCTCAGTCAGTTAAGCATCCAACTTTGGCTCAGGTCATGATCTCACTGTTTGTGGGTTTGAGTCCCACGTCAGGCTTTGTGCTGACAGCTCAGAGCCTGGAGTCTGCTTTTAATTCTGTGTCTCCCTCTCTCTCTCTCTTTGCCCCTCTGTGCCTTCAGCACAGAGCTTGACTTGAGGCTTGAACTCATGAAACCATGAGATCATGACTTAAACCGAAATCAGGAGTTGGACGCTTAACTGACTGAGCCACCCAGGCACGCCGATGGAATATTCCTTTTTTAAACACACCTCTGACAAGCACAATAATAATTGAATCGGGGAAGGATCATTACTAGATGCTAAAACCAAGGGGTGAAAGTTTGAGGAAGAACACTGGGGTGTCTTGTGGTCTCAGAGTATCTCTCCGAAGGATATTTATCAAGTGTCTTCATGTCAAGTACCAAGTAACCTTAGTAACATTGTCATGAGTGCTGCCCGAGGGACGTGATCCAAGCTGGCGTTGCCAGTAACGGGGATCGCCGGCACATGCCCCCCCCCCCACGATGCTCTGGGGGGGACATGGCGTTGCTTCCGCCGCGTTCCAGCCCAGAGTGCACATCAGAATCCACAGAGGAAGAAACACCAGACAGACTTGAATCTGAGGACAGGCCAGTCCCATCATCACACAGAGGCGGGAGACGATGGGGACAGTGGGGCACACATTTTAAGGACGTGCATGCCACATCCAGGGGCTGTGCCATTGGGAGCCATTCTGAACTCACTAGTTGAGAAAACTCCTTGTGAGGTTAAGGCGGGTTTTGCCCGGCCTCCCGCCATCAGATGGTGACCAGTGTCTACCCACCCCCCACTCAATTGTTTTTTGAGCACCGATCTCCCAAGGCACCTTGCTGATTGGTATCAGGGGTGACTTGTCCCCTTATTCTGGCCCTAAACTATGCAAATTGCACCTTGTGAAGCAACTTATTGTAGGAACTTCTTCTTTTGTGATTATGGGAGCAAACATTTCATTTCCTGTGTGCCTGCCCGGCGATCAGAAAGAGACTCCAGGCTCTCTCATCCCTCTCTCACTGACACCGACCATCCTTCAGGGAGCTCTGGACCTGCTGGAGCTGGACGCCAGCACTGTACACTGAGGACGTGTTATTTCAGCCCTGCAGGCCTTTGATCAGCGCTGGAAGTGAGGGCCAGCCCCCTGCAACGGGCGATACCAGCCCAGGACTTGCTGTGTCAACACCTAGTTCCTTCGAGGTGGCACCGAAGACTGGCATGTGCACGTGTGCCCGTGCTTGCACGCATCCGAGGTGGGGACAGACATGTATCGAGCACCAAGTCCATACCAGACACTATTCTAGGCCCAGAAGACAGCGAGAGCCAGACAGAACGGATCTCAGCTCTTACGGCCTTTGCTTTTAGGACCACGTCGCTCTACCCAACCTGGGAACCTCCAAGTCCACTCAAACTGTATCAAGCCATAGAGTCCTTTGAAGAAGGGGAAAGACGAGGAAAAGGAGGGAAACAAAAACAACCTCGGTGTCCTACACTCTCATTTAATCCCGACCCAAACCTCTGGGGCGAATGTACCCATTCCTCAGATAAAGAAACTGAAGCTACAAGGGGTGCCCATGTTCAGACAACTAACGAATGTAGGAACTACGTCTGAACTGGGTTCTGTGGAGCTTCAAGCCCGGGCGGTGTGGCTCCGTGGGTGCACCAAGGGGACCTAGAGTCCACCAGCCTGGGTCACCGCCTCTGAGGGCCAGATAATTGTTGTGGTGGATAATGTCCATTCACTGTAAGATGTTTAGCCGTGACCTCGACCCACAAGGAGGCAAGAGCACCCCACACCCTGTTGTGACACCCAAAAGTGTCACCAGACATGGCCAAAATGTCCCCTGGGGAACAAAGTCACCCCAATTGAGAACCACTGGCCTCAGTGTAAACATTTATTCCACCACTTAGTGATTGTGTGACCTTGAATAAGTTCTTCACCTCTCTGTGCCTCAGCGTCCTCACCTGTAAACTGGACAAAAACCAGTATGTGAAGTTAACGTGAGGATCAAATAGAATCAAGGACGTGCTTGGCTGTCCACGTAAGGGCTCAGGACAGGGCTCTTTTTGGCACTGTCCTGGGCCACCTCCTCTCCAAACACAAAGCAGTGCTGAGAGCAGGTGCGCAGTGGGGGCCGGCTTGCACGTGGGTAGAGGAGAGTGTCCGGTACAGCTAGTGACAAACGGACAAGGAATACTCTGAGCCCGGCCCTCGTGCGTCTGCTGACTGGGGACGCTCTGGCAGTCTCGTCAGCACGCAGGACAGTGAATGTGCGACTCCATGACCAGACTGCCTTGGTCAAGTCCAGCGCAGCCACTCATGAGCTATGTGACTCTGGGCTCATTATTTAGCTTCCTCGTGCCTTCCTCTCCTCGTCTGTAAAATGGGGGTGATGAAGGTCCTGCCTCACAGGGTTGCGAGCACGCATTGGCACACATGTGGTACCCAGCACAGAGCGCACCCCTGTAGTGCTTGCGGTCACTGCCTGTCCGTTCTTGGCGGGAACCACTCACAAGGCTCCAGCCGCACTGACCTCCTTTCTCTCCTCCTGGCTGCCAAGCCTGGTCCCATTTCCAGACATTTATACGGCCATTTCCTCTGCCTGGAGCACTCTTCTGCCTAGAGCCTCCGATCCTTCTTCCTCGTCTGGGTCTCTCCGAATTGGGCCTCTCCTTTTTTTTAGAGAGAGCGAGGACGAATCAGGAAGGGGAGCTAGAGGGAGAGAGAATCCCAAGCAGGCTCCATGCTCAGTGCGGGGCTCGGTTCCACGACCCTGGGATCATGACCTGAGCTGAAATCAAGAGTGTGACACTCAACCGACGGAGCCCCCCAGGCGCCCCTTCATCATGCCTCTTCTGCAAGGCAGCACCTGAAATAAGTCAGCAGCTTCCCCACTCTGCTCCCTGCGCTTCTGGGTTCACACCAACTATTATCAGCATCCAGGCAATAGCACGTGCCGCCTTACGGTACGGGAGGGTTTGCTCACCCATCTCCCTCCTCCTGAAATACAAGTTCAAGACACCAGAGTGTCTGATTGGTGACTCGATTCCCAGAACAGTGCCCAGCACATAGTAGGTGGAAGTAATTACAAGAAATGATTAGAGATGCTGCTGAGAGCTACTTCTGAAGTCAGGCGGGTTTGCAAGGCCTCCACCATCAGATGGCGACCAGCATCTACACCCACTCAACCCCCACCAGCATCGACCCCCAAGGCATGTGACTGACTGATATCAGGAGTGACTTGCCTTCTGATGCTAAAAATATTGAATGTACCTTATGAAAAAACTCGTTATAGGAGTTCCTTCTTTTGTGATTATAGGAGCAAATGTTACATTTCTCGAAAAACCTGTTTTTCTTCCCCTCAAGAAAACAGGCTATTGCTCCCTGCTCATAAAAGAACTAACTCTTGCTTTTGCTATGATAAAAACATTGCCTTGTATTTGAATGCTAAAGATCCCTTCCTTCCCCATGTCACAAGCACCTAGTCACCTACCTCAATCACTATTGATAGAGGTTATGCAGGAGTCTTCTACCAATCTATGTTCTGGGAAATTTTTACATACCAAAGAATTTGTCATCAGAAATCATTGTCTAAGGCAACAACCACTTCTGTTTTGTACCCCATACATTTTTTCAATAAAGCTGACTCTCAGGTCAGTGCAGAGACGCCTGCCTGGTGATCAGAGAGAAGCCGAGGCTCTCTGGCTCCCTTTTGTCGACGCCGTCCATCCTTCAGGGAGCCCTGGACCTGGGGCAGCTGGGCTCCGGCAAGATACTTTGCAGAAGGGACTTTCAAAGTCCTCCCATAACCCATTTTTCCTAACACAGAAATGGTTCGAACTGGAGCCTACAATGTTTGCCCCCCTCCCCACACACACACAACTTGCTTGTAAAATCAGCCCTTTCAAATAGATTAGCTCCCCTTTAGAGACTTCCAGATCTATCAGGGTTTCTCAAGCTGTGTTCCCCGCAACTTGTTCTCTAGAGAGAAGGGAATAAGGAGTGGAGCCAGAGGAGGATTCACAAGGTCAAAGACATGGCGAAGCAATGCTGAACTCTCTCCTGCTTGGGGATACTCACTACACAGAAGAACTCTAGGAAGCCCTGTAGAGGAAACAGATACTGTAGCTGGGTTTTCTGACCTTACTGCACCGAGACCCCATCCGTAATCTCTGTGTCCTGGAGAACAATTTGGAAAACAGAGGCTAGCATAGGTGTTTCGACTTACAGATGCAGACGAAAAGTACGGCCCAGAGAGATGACTTGCCTCTCTCAAGGTCACACAGCCAACTTCTGAATCCTAGAGCAGGGCGCTTCCCATGGCCCCCCATGTTTCCCTAAAGATCCACGTAGCCGTCAGTTCATACGAGGTCAAAAATAGAACACAGCCTGCAGATTCTGGTATCAGTTTGGCTCAATCATGTATGAAAATTAAGGTCCCAAATGGGACTCGGTGTCCAACAAATGGGCATCCAACAAATATTCATGAAGCATTATGTGCCAAGCGCTACACCTTTTGCGGTGAAACAAGCCATGGTTGTTCAGGAGACTGATCAAATTACCCCCAGAGAGACCAGAATTGATGGAACTGTCCTCGATAAGCCGGCTTCAAAGTAGGGGCTTGTAAGAAATTACATATTCAGATTTCATTCGCCTCCATTAACAACGCTCACATTTAGATCTGGTGGTAGTAACAGGCTCTCGACTGGAATGCTTCTGGAACAAAACGCTCTCCTTCTCTGTGCAGGCTACAGAGAGGAACCAAAAGACTGGAATTCATTGGGCTCTGTTTTGTTGTGGAGTACCTCAACCCAAAGAGCCTCCCCTCTTGGGTGCATTCAAATATCATCCCCGGCTCCTACTGTTTCATGAAAATGCATGCCCTCATTTACTATTATCTACAAGTGAAAATGTCTGTTAAAAAAAAAGAGGTCTGTTTTTTAAAGCGTGTCCACTCACACATTTCAAAGCCTTCCAGAAATGTTGATCGAAAGCCACATAACTCTAAAACACTGTGGATCTGAGATTGAGAAAGATCCACTATCATTCTGTATGATCTTTTCAATGAACGGATATGCTGGCGTCTGCCTAGGAACTGGGAGAATCATTTTATGTTATTTTTAAAAAGAAGATTCCAAATGAGGAAACAATATTAGACTTTCAGGCTGAAAACCTCCCTGTCTGATGCCAGTGGCACCGAAGTCAGCTTTCAGCACAGACGTGAAATGTGTGTATCTAAAAAAGAAAAGAAAAGGAAGGAAGAAAGGAAGGAAGAAAAGAAGGGGGGAGGAAGGAAGAAAAGAAGGAAGGAAGGAAGGAAGGAAGGAAGGAAGGAAGGAAGGAAGGAAGGAAGGGAGGAAGGAAGGAAGGAAGGAAGAAGGGAAGGAAGGAAGGGAGGGAGGAACAACCCAGAAATTGGATGTTCTTCAAGGTCCTGGCTCCTGTGTGTACCTTTAAGGCCAATCTGTCTGAAAAGAAAATAAATATGTGCTTCCAGACAAGCCCAAACCTCCCCTGCTGGTAAAGATGCTCTCCTGGCCTCTCTAGGAGATACCTAAACATCAGTCTGGCAAAGCAGAGATCATCACCCCATAATCCACATAATTTGTGTTTATTAGACACCGGAACAAATCAGGAAGAGTCCCCGGCTGTCGCAAAGACACACACAGGGCAGAAACTGCACAAACACAGGGCTACCGGAAGCAAGATACAGGAGAGCCACGCGCACCCCCGTCAGCACGACACACACAGAAAACCTGCGGTCTAACAATCAACCAAACAAAAATAAGTCACTGAACAATTCATTTGTGTAAAAGGGGGAGGGGCAAGTATTTTTTTTAAATATCAACTACCACTTTTTTTTTTTTTAAAGAACCAAACACCGCCTTCTCTCACTGGACCCACCACCCGTCCATGTCTGCTGGGCTGGAGTACATCTGAGTTTATTCCAAACCTCCTGCCCATTCTTTGAGCAACAAATCAGTCTGGTGACGTTTCTCAGCACATGGGCTACTGCACAGACACAGAAAATGCGATGCACCAAGCAGCTCGGGAAGTGTGCTTGGGAGTGTGTATTCTGCATGCTCGTGAATGTCTGTGCAATGATATAGACCCAGAAGGGGCTTCCTTGGACACTAATGGAATCCATTTGGGGTGAAAGGCGTTATTTTGCCTAAAGAGACCTCTCCCTCGCAGTCCAGCTCCCAGGCAGACTCGGCAGCAGGGTCACCATCTGGGGCCGTCTGACAGATGTGGGACATTGGATGGAAAGGGCTCTCCTCCTCCTTGTCGGCCTCCCCGTCCCCCGGGGACACGGCATTGGGGATCATATGGATGTAGGCAGCCGCGACCTCCTTGTGGAAGACGGTGTCCTGGTTGTAGGAGATGAGCTCATTGCTGATGTTCACCGTCTCCACCGGGGTGCGGGAGCAGAGGCGGCTGCATCCCAGCAGCTGCGCAAACACCTTCCGGAAGTCAGCGTTGAAGGCGTAGATGACCGGGTTGAGGGAGGAGTTGGCCCAGCCGAACCAGACGAAGACGTCGAAGGTGGTCTCGCTGACGCAGGGGAAGCCGGCCCCAGGACCCTCGCGGCGTCCGGGGCAGAAGGGGACCATGCAGTTAAGGATGAAGAAGGGCAGCCAGCAGCACACGAAGACCCCCATGATCACCGACAGCGTCTTGAGGACCTTGGTCTCCTTCTTGATGGATGCCCGCAGGCTGGCGTCGGGCGCACAGGCCGCGCGGCCGCGCCAGCTCTGCGCGTGCTCCGCGGCCCTCTCCAGCGAGGAAATCCGGCGGATCTGCCCCTGGGCGATGCGGTAGATACGCGTGTAGGTCACGATCATGATGGCCACGGGGATGTAGAAGCTGATGAGCGAAGAGGAGATGGCGTAAGTTCGGTTCAGGCTGGAGTCACAATTCTGCCCCCTCACCTCGGGCTCCCCTGCCTCCTCCCCGGGCGTCCCGTTGGCCAGGCCAGACGGCGGCTCCGCGTGGCCCCAGGAGCCCGCCTTGTCCCTGTGCCAGTGGAGCTGAACCGGGATGAAGGAGATAAGGATGGACAAGGTCCAGGCCAGGCCGACCATGACCAAAGCCACGCTCTGGGTCATCTTGCGCTCGTAGCGGAAGGGCCTGGAGATGGCCCAGTAGCGGTCCACGCTGATGACGCACAGGTTCAGGATGGACGCGGTGGAGCACATGATGTCAAAGGCCACCCAGATGTCGCAGAAGGCCCCAAAGGGCCAGTAACCGGCCACCTCGGCAACCGCCTTCCAGGGCATGACCAGCAGCGCCACGAAGAGGTCGGACACAGCCAGAGACACGATGAAGACGTTGGTCATCTTGGCGCGCAGGTGGCGGCTGCGCACGATGGCCGCGCACACCAGCACGTTGCCCAGCAGGGTCCAGACGATGAGCAGGGTCAGGAGGCCGGCGGTGATCACCTGCGCTGGCCCCAGGGGCGCCGCCCCCTCCGAGCCCCCCACGGAGCCCCTCTGCGCCAGCTGCTGCTGCCTGAACCGCGCCCGGGACGCGGTGCCATTGCTCCCCGGGGGCAGCATGTCGGACTCGGCTGCGGGGGCGGGCTGCGCGAGTCCCAACTTCAGCCCTGCGCCCCCCGGGTGACCCCATCGGGCACCCGGGGGCTAAGCAATCCCCGAGCCCCAGAGGGGGGCGCTCACCGTGCGCTGCGCGGGCGCCCGAAGTGCGCGGAGACCCCTCTCGCTTCCTCGAGCGCCGCCGGGTCGGTGGGGACGGGTCGCGGTCGGTGCGCGCCGGGCGGCGGCTGCCGTGGCTTGTGTCTGGTTCGCAGCCGGAGAAGCGCAGCGCCAGCCGGCACCGAAGGGGCGGGGGCCCGGAGCGGGCACTGCCGCGTCGCCTCGGTCCCTCGCTGCGCCCCGGGCCCGCGCCCCCGCGCCTCCGCGCGCCCCAGGCTCCCGCGCAGCCGCCCCACCTGCGCCGCTGCGCGCTCGCTCCCCGCGCTCCGCCGCCGCCGGGTCTGGGGGCGAACACGCAGGTCTGAGCGGCGCTCCCTTCGCCCGGTACCAGGGAGAGCGTGCCCCGGAAAGACCCAGAGGTCCCTGGCCCAGTCTTAGTGTCGTGGCCTGGGCCCCGTTTGGGGAACAGAGAGGTGGGGTGGGGATGGGGGCAATCACTGACTTCTGTCTAGACTGGGAAAGAGAGTTTGTAAGGTCGACGACAGCTTTGCATTTCACAGGCCTGAGACCCCCTTCCGGACTTCGTTTCTGGCTGTGTGACCTTGAGCCTTCTACTGAACTTCACTAGGCCTGGTTTCTTCATCCACAAAATGGGCTAATGATTCTTGCTCCTGCCAGGGGTGTAAGGTTCAATGAAACCCGCCGTCTAGGAAAAGCGTGCAAGGGGAGTTTGTCTCTTGGGAACCACTTCTCCTGACCCCCCCCCCCCAGCCCCACAATGTTAATTCTGAAATTGGAACCTAACATGACAGTCTTTCCCCACCCCCACCATCAATCACTCTCAATCTTTAAGGGATTTTTCCTGGGGGAAGAATTTTGGGTGAACCCAGAAGACAGGGAGGAGGAAGGGAGCCTCCAGTCCGTGGAGAGCCCCCTCCCTGCTGGCCACTTGAAGGCTTTCTCTTTCATAACCTTGAGAAAGATGGATCAATGTCTCGGTGCCTGACGGGAGTGGAAACTGAGGCTTGCGTCGGCGGTGCTCGCTTGGAAGCACATATACCAAAACTGAGGCTGCATCGGTGGCCCAACGCCCAAGTTTTGAAAAGAATGGCAGGAAACAGCACAGAGGAGGACAGGTTCCTGGCTCTTCACCCCTCTACCCTCCGGCAGAACCCCTCTCCCCTCCAGCAGACAAGTTCCGCTCCTGAAGGTCCCGGTCTCTGCCCGTGCTAAACTCCGGCTGAAGGCGCCAGGGAGGGACTCTGATGAGGCAGCTCGTGCTGCACACTTTCCATCTGAGACCCCCTGACCCCACACTGAGGCCTAGAAGCAGGGGCGGGACTCACTCTCGTCCCCTCCTTAATCCGTCTCTGCACTCAGACCCATCTGCCCCATTCACCCGGCTGCCATCTGTGTGCTGGACCAACACTTACAAGTGCCCAGCTTCTCAGACTCCGCGGTCCGCAGCCTCTCCTCTCTCGCGTCCCTGCCCTCGGTGCCCTCTGCTGCTGGGGGCGAGACCGTCCTTCCGTCTCCTAGGAGCTGGCCCGCCCCTCTCTCCCCTGATGCCCCATCCAGGACCGCGTCTTCTCCAGCTGCTTGACGGGGACACTGTGCTAGGCTCCAGGCTCTGGCCCGATCCTCTGGCCACCCTCCTCTCAATGACAGGCAGAGTGACCTTTCTCAGGTGTAACTATGATCCCGTCACTCCCCACCCTCAGTATCCCCCCTGTAACCCCTGATCCTTGGACAGTCCTGGTCTGTGAAGTCTTTTTTTTTAATGTTTTATTTATTTTTGAGAGAGAAAGAGACAGCATGAGCAGGGGAGGGGCAGAGAGAGAGGGAGACACAGAATCTGAAGTAGGCTCCAGGCTGTGAGCTGTCAGCACAGAGCCCGATGTAGGGCTCGAACCCACGAACCGTGAGATCATCATGACCTGAGCTGAAGTCAGACGGTTAACCGACTGAGCCGCCCAGGCGCCCCTGTGAAGTCTTTTAATCATCCTGCCCTTGCTCCTGAATCTTCCCCTGCCCCACCCCATCCACCTACAGCCCAGATCCGAGCCACCACCTCGACAAAACACACACAAGCAGACAAATAAAACAGGAATTGTAATTCCCCTAGTGGGTCTTACGGTAATGCCTCAGCCCGGAGTGGCCTCCATCCCATCTTGTCTTCCTGGAGAATGCCGACTTTGATGTCAGAAGAGACCGTGGGTTTTGGAGACAGATGTGAAGCTCATTTCCTTAGGCAGTGAAACCTCGGCTCGTGAGCATAATTCATTCCAGAAACATGCTTGTGATCCAAAGCACTTGTATATCAAAGCGGATTTCACAAACTGTTGGCTCATGATCATGTGATGTTCGGCACCGCGTCCTACCCGCATTGCAAGACACCTCTCATTTATCAAGCTAAAGTGTATTCGAAATGTTTGCTGGTCTTCGCTGAACAAGTTACTCACAATCCAAACTTTTACTCCACTTTTATTTGGCAAATATTTATTGAGCACCTGTTATGTCTTAGAGGCTGTTTTGTTCACTGGGAAAACAAGGGAGTATAGAAAATATACCGTCTCTCCCCTCTGCAAGGTTATGGTCTAGTGTTGGAGGTAGACTTTAACACAGGATTATCCAAATAGATGTACAATTACAACTGTGACAAGTCTTACGAAGGAAATGTGCAGGGGTGGGGAGTGACCTAGACAAAATATTTGGGTTGAAGTCACAGTTAAGTGGGCAGAAGGGAAGACGAAAGGAAAGAACAGGCAGGAAGAACCGGCATTTGCTAGCTGTGAAATCTTGGGCAAGTTACTTGAATTCTCTGAGCCTCCGTCTCCTCATCTTCGACACAGGTTAATAATAGTTCAGAAGGTAAGGGGGAGACCTGAGGAGTTCACGTTCGAGGGGCTCAGAGCCTCCTTCTCCCGCTGTGGTACCCGGGCAGCTCCTTGTCCTGGGCTGCTCTCCAGGGAGCCTCCTGCCCTGGCTTTTGTAACGGAGCCAGAGAGTGGTCGCACCGTTGGGCCCTGAGCGGCTGGCGGAGGAGAGAAAGGTCCGAGGAGGAAGAGACTGTGCTCCTGGCTGCGGAAGAAGGGAGAGCACTGGAAGGAGCGGCAAGGGGAATTTTAGAGAAGATTTACCTGATGCCTTCACAGAACTTAAGAAATGCAAGAAAACAACTTGAACTCAGGACTCTCTCCTTGCAGGGAGCCCGGCTGAGCGCCTGAACGGCACGGAGTCGTGGCTTTAAAGTTGCACGAAGCGGGGCACCTGGGGGGCTCAGTCGGTTGAGCGTCCGGCTTCGGCTCAGGTCATGATCTCACGGTTCATGGGTTCGAGCCCCGCGTCAGGCTCTGTGCTGACAGCTCAGAGCCTGGAGCCTGCTTCAGAGTCTGTGTCTCCC